>CM050167.1:226584422-226829422 GCA_027410445.1 Discoglossus pictus
CATATGAGACTCTAGTAGTATTTTAACTTATTTAAGTGTCAGGATACATCAGCAGTACCTATTGTATTTGTTTTCACTGCAGTTCTGAATCTAAAATATTTCTGGAAGCGAATGGGTGCCATTCACTTGTATGAGTTTGGTACTGTCCTGTAGAGCTCCCACTGTATCTCATTGGTCGTCTAATGCATGCCTCAAAAAGTAGGCATTTCTATCTAGTGTTATCATCATACAAGTGAGAGGAGGAGAAATAGGGGTCATGTGAGTGTGTTAGTATAAAACAGACTTAGAATATATAGATTTGGAGTATTATTTTTTTTACATTATGCTCCTCTAAAGCTGGCCCTAAGTGGTTACTTTTGGAAGGGAATAGCAATTTCCCAGGTAATTGGCTGGCGTATTCATAATACAAAAGCCTGATGGAAGAAACTTGAAGAAGATCTACTCAATGATATCTTCCCTAACATGATTATTTGGACTGAATATTTGGACCCAAGATGGATTAGAGATCTTCCAGTCCAACTGAGATTTTTGATTACATCATTAGACTAAATATAATTAGACTAAACAGGGTGATTATTAATGTTCCTTTATTAGCTGCTCCCATTGAAATATTATTATTAAAAAGTAAAGATTTAGATATCCAGACCCTTAAAAAAGTGGCATAGTTCATTTAGCAGATTTATACTGCAACGGTTCCTTAATGAATCTTGAAGGGATCCAAAGGAGATATGATAACAAATGTGTTTCATGGCTAAAATATATGGCAATAGTGAAAAGCCTTCAACACTTAGCATATGAGAGACACAACAGAAATATTTTACTGAAATTGGAAGAAATGTTAATTATAGATGATAATTCCCATATTATTTCAAAATGTAGTGAAATACAAAAAAGTGTAAAGGAATGGGAATAAGGTTTAAATTTAAATCGAGAGGAGTCAGACTGGTCCAAAGCATATGATTTGGTAAAGAGATCAGCTGTAAACATTGCTTATATGGAATTATTCTTTAAATTGACTCAGAGGTGGTATTTGGTCCTGACGACAATGAAAAAATGTAGCCCCTATACATCACTCTTATGTTGGAAAGTGTGCAGAGAAGTTGGTACAACAAAACATCTCTGGTGGGACTGTCAATATTTAAAAGCATTGTGGACTCAATTTGGGTTCGAGCTATCTAAAATAGTAGTAAGTTATGTTCCCTGTTCCCCTCAACTTATGTTATTTCACATAGACATCGACAAAATAGAACCTCGGAGTAAATATTTGGTCTCTCATATCCTGTTAGTAATAAAATAGCTGGTGGTTAAATATTGGAATAAAACTTTGATTCCATCCTGGAGTGAAGCAACAAATTTATTATCTCTTAATAGGGAGTTAATGAGGTAAGTAGATACGACATTTTCATTTAAAAAATGTGTAGCTTCTAATTGGTCCTTATGGGACAAATATGTAAAATCAATCTAAAATAGTAGTTGATGTATTTAGTAAGCTGCTTCAATTTTTGGGCTCTGATTAGCTTCTTTTTTCCTAAGCAAAGAAAAAAAATAGTTATTTGTCTCTACCATCTATTCTTAAACACAAAAGTATTTATGTAAGAATGTTGTGATTCTTCTTGTGTGTGTTTGTTATTTTCTTTTTCGTTCTTGTATTTATATTTCTAAAAAAATAAAGATATTGTATAAAAAAGGAAATATAGACATACACAATGTAAACAAAGTAATTGACGTTTAAAAAGACTATTAGTCCATAAAGTTCAACATTTTTAGATCTACTCTGATCCTTGTAATATGTGAATTAATTGTTGACTGTTAATTGATCCAGAGGAGAGTCAACACAAAAGCCCCATTAAAACATTGTCAGTTATATTATAAGGTGATACAATTCCTTTGTGGCCCTAAACACTGGCAATCAGATTACTCCCCGGGGTCAATAACCCTTTTTCCTCTAGTTCTCCACCATAACCCTATATGCAATTTTTATTCAAAAATACATCCAACCACTTTTAAAGTTATCTATTGAATCTGTTGTCACAACCTCTTCTGGTAGAGAGTTCCACAATCCAACTGCCCTTACAGTGGAGAATCCTTTTCTTTCCTTAAGGTGGAATATGTTTTCTTCTAACCTCAAGGGATGAACTTATTGGCACATAAAGTTCCTCTGACAAAGCCTGAAAATGAGAACCAAGAAAATCCTGGGGAAACATTAGGTAGTTTCAAACCCAAACTTCTAAAAGTAAAGACAGCAGGATATTTGGGATCTTTGCTGCTCCCATGCAAGTGAACTGGATTATGAATGCATCTGATAGAGGAGAATTAGTAGTTTATCAAAAAAATTGTTTGCATGAATAAAATACCAAAATAAACATGTAAACAGTTACCCTCAAGTTTGCTGAATTTCTTGCATTTGCAAACGTTTTTCTATCAATGCTGACCCCCTGAAAATCCCAGCTGAAATTAGCACACATAATACATTGAGCTGCAGCTTTCCTTTAAATTTTTGTAATACCCAGAACAAGGTCTGTGTCCCGTCATTCACTGATTGAATTACCCCTGTGATCTCTCCCAGCCCCAGTGAATTGCCCATTAGCTCCCCCAGCCCCAACAAATGGCATGCACTTACTCACACAGAGACACATGCACACAGACCATCTCTCTTCCTTTACAAGGCATTGGAAGACCATAAATCAAGCATAAATGCTCATTTGCCTAAAATACAAATTAGAATAGGAAGAAGAAGCGGAAATGTTTGGTTTCAGTACAATTATAATTTGTCAGAATTTGTCAAGGAGAGCATGTATATCTAAAGAACAACTGTGTAACCGCTCAAGCATTTTTACTTGAATATCGATTATAGTCATCTATGCTGGCTGCATTCAGCAGTGGTGATTGGCTACATATCTGAGCATGCTCACATGGACTCGGTATACTTCTACAAAGTCATACCCTGAGAAGCCTAGCTTCAATCCTGAGGGTGTAAACATCACCTGCAACAGTTTTTTTTTTTTACACCATGATCATTGTCAGTATAGCTTACTCTTATAGATACTCTGCATCGTTGTACAACGCAACAGCTTAACTGTGAACAGACGGCATGGGTGTCAGAACCATAATGGTTCTGATGGGGATATATCTCATTGTATAAAAAACACACAAAAGCTTCCCTACACATACATGCACACATCGAAAAATCTGGAGGGGGGATATGGCCCCCTCGTTCCCCAGTCCCTACACCCATGATAGACAGCCATTAAGACATTATGCAACAACACTGTGCCAAGTGGAATTGTGAATAATAGGATGTGTGGGGTTATACTGTATTAATACCCCAGTGGCGATATATCACATATAATAGTTGTCGTAATTGTGAGTTGTCATCACGCAATGTTAAAAAATATGGGCTCGCTCATGAGCACTGAGCTATGAAAGAGCTCATTGCGGGGCCTGAAAGTTACGGATGTGACGGGGGCTGCAGTGAGCACCAAAAGCGCTCATTGCGGGCCTCCTGATGAATAACGAAGGTTGTAGGCCTTTGGCGCTCATCGCGAGGCCAGCAAAACGTAGAAAAAGGCTGGCAATGAGCGCCGAAGGCCCCAATTGATTACCAAATTAACTTACAACCTCACACACCACAGGGGGAGAGGCAGGGAACATGAAAGTGAGGTTGCAAGCTAATTTGCTATTCAATAGGTGTTTTTTTTAACAGTCGGAAAATGGCTATGCGAGAAAAAAAAATGGCGGCCGTAAAGATGTAATTTTTTTTAAGCACGTAAATCCGGAGCACATTTCAGGCTTGGGCAAAATGATCAATTTCCCAAGCCCGCAAATGGTTTCAGACCCATACAGCACAGAGGAGGGAGAGGGAGGAGAAAGACACACAGGGGTGAGGGGGGGGGGGAGAAACACAGGAAGGGAAATAGGGGGGGGGGAAACAAAGGGCAGGCAGTGGCGGCAAAGAGACAGTGGAAGGGACAGAAGGGGAAATACACATGGAAGGAAGAGGGGAGAATCAGACACAGGGGTCAGAGATTGGGGAGAGGCTTTCATTGAGGCTTGAAAGTTGCAGGTTTGACCGATGCCTGCAATGAGTGGGGAAGCCGCTCATCGCGAGGCCCGTAAAGTCGAGGGGGGGAGGCTCACAATGAGCGCCAAAGCCGCAAGTTAGAAGGGGGAGAGCCGTGCATTGTGTGGCAAAAAGCATTGCCAGGCTTCAAATTTTATTGCCCTAATTTTTGACGGGCAAGTCGCTAGTATGTTATATCTATTTGACCAGCTATGCTCAGACTGAAACTGATTGAACTATATTATTATGATTAATTGAATAAGCTTGGTGTTCCTGTATCCAGACGACTAGCATAGCAATTGAGAACTGTCACCTCAGAACAATAGCCCACTAGACACCCCAGTATTTTGCTCCCTACTGAAACTCTGCAAACAGGCTGGCATCACTCAGATTAAAGGATGACAACTAGACAGTGTCAAAAGCCACTGATAGGTTGGCCACCAGAAGTGTGTCAGCTTGAGATTGAAAATCAAATGCAGGATAAACCTCCTAGGTCATAAGAATGGACAAGCAAGAAATTCCCTGACTGGTCACTCAGAGCCACAGTAGACATTGTTATACTGTTCTTTTGAAGTACTAATAAAGTGTGTATGTTGGTGAGGTTACAGATTTCATGCTGTACGCCTTGCTGGTGGTTGAAGAACATCCTTTCTCAGAGGTTCTCAAAGATATCAATTGGTTGATCCCCTTGCCTTTTAGTTCACTCCAGTGAGGTGTAAATAGAGTTCCAAATATAACACTGTGTACCATTCTAAAGAGTACCAGTGTTGTCACATTATTTTTTAACGTAAAGATACGCTGCATCATTATACTCGGAAGTGATAATTGTCTGTCTATTTGTACACTGAATCAGTGGTTCTGAAACCTTTTGATGTCGGGACTAGCCAGTTAAATTCCAACGCTCATGGGAACCACCTTTGAAGTCCAGAACCTTTTTAAATAAGGTGATTCTACATGTGACACTAATTTTTAACCTAGTTTTGGGCAAATTTTAACTGCAGTTAAATTTGATAATAATAATCTATCTACAGCTATAAGCTACAGTTATAATCAATGGTAGTTCTGTGATGAAAGTGTTAAGATCTCCTCATTCCTCTGTTCCTGAAAACAGCAGATAAGGTGTCCGGGATAGGTACCAGTCCCAGGCCCAACTGTTGAGAACCACTGTTCTTCTTCATTATACAGTATACAGTATACATACTTAATGTCAAAGAAAACTTCAACATCCTTTTCATTAATATATATTAAAAAAACTCCCATGAATTAAATTAATTCTTAGAGGTAGCCCATAATGTTAAAAACGGTATTCCTATAGAAGTAGATTTTTTACTTTTCCACGTTGGACTGAGAGAGACACTGTATCAGTTTAAAAGGTTGCCTAGCTCTGGCATAGTTATTATATTTATTTTGAAATATGAAGCGTCCTTATAACAACAAAGGGACATCATGTTTTCCCATAATTGTCTGTCCCTCCTTTTGAGAGTGTGGTTTGGAATTCACTAGAATTAAGGAATAGATTAGTAAACTCACTGATCAGGCGTACCTGCAAATGTTCTGCTACATTAGATCAGATTGACTATATACCTTGTAGTCAAAGATAGAGGAGCTCTATACAGGCAAGAGCTGGAGCTGACTGCAGCTCAGATCATGAACTTCTTATTGCAAAGATCAGAATATAACTGAAGAAAAGAGGGAATATTAGACCAAGCAGATACAGAGGAAACAGACCCTCTGTGAATATTCAGTGGGAACAAAGAATAGTTTTAAGGGACTAGGCAATCAAGATATAATGCCTGGAGAACTCTGGATAGAAGATTGGAACATTGTCCTGAAAACAGCAACAAAGAATACCCCTAAAAGAAGAAAAACTAAGAAGGCAAACTGGCTATCTGATAAGGCTATGAAAGCCAGGGAAAGAAAAAAGGCAAAAGGCACTGGATAGAGGAAAAGATTTTACCAACTGAATGCAGAATTCCAGAGGATAGTAAGAAGACACAAGGAGACATTCCATAATGAGTAATGTAAAGAGCTAAAAGAAGATAAGGTAATGGGAAATTCAAAATATCACTTCAAGAAAATGGGTAATCTCAAGGGAACCTTTCATGCCAAAGTGGGTGTGTTAAAAGATCAAAATGGTATGGACTTAACAAAAACAGTATTTATATATTTATAACCTCAATAGTTTGTCCAGTGAGCTGGAGTGAGGCATCTTGGAGAGTGAAGTGAGATGGGCTCTAGGAAGCCTTCTTGATAATGAGGTGTTGATCAAATACCAGCGGACTTGTTGATTATGCTGTGAAATTGTTGCTGGTATTATGCCAACGAATTTGGAAAACTTGACAATGGCCAGCAGATTCGAAAAAGTGGCTGACAGATGTGCCTGGTGTGCTGTGGTCCATAGAGTCACAGAGTTGGACACAACTGAATGACTTAACAACGCCTTAATTACCTTTTTCTTCTTTGTCCTCTTGAATTGGGCAGTGTCATTTGAGGCAATCCTTGTTGGCTATTTTGTTCACAATTCAGCTCCTGGACAAAACTTCTAATACAACAAAGCCACTTGATGTATATTGCCCTTTCAGGGCAATACATTTTACATAGAGAGGCTATATACTGTAATGCCTGCTCCCCATACAAAATCCATGTGCAAATATAAACTAATAGTCAGTCTAGTACTGGTAAACCTTGACCCTCTATGAAGCCTTTTCACACTCTTCTGTGCACCACTTGCATAAACAGGCTACAACAACTCAGTATTATTTATTTGACATAAACAACTTTGGATTAATTAGTCTTCCTATTGACCCGATTACCTAATAGTAGGAGATCAGGCTTTGTTTAAGAATTTTCATCTGGGAGCAGGTGGCATATAGAGATAAGTATTACTGGACGTCTCAAGAAGGGTTAGGCCAACCAAAGGCTCTAGATAGGGGCTAGTAAGGGCACGCCGACCTTTGAGCGCTGCAGAACAGCGTGCCGTCATCAGGACGCCGAGAACTGTGCCCCGATGATGCTCTGCGCTCCAGCCTGCATCCCATCTGCCACAGAGGCCCCCATCTCATATTTAGTGGACCTGCTTGGCAAGGTAAGGGTCAGACAGTGTGCCATATGGGCCAGGCATAGGAGCATGTTTCATTGCATGTTTATCATGTATGTAGTGATAAACATGCAATGCAAAATGCTCCTAGTGACACATGCACACAATGACAGTGACATTACATACAAAATGCTCCTAGTGACACATGCACACAATGACAGTGACATTACATACAAAATGCTCCTAGTGACACATGCACACAATGACAGTGACATTACATACAAAATGCTCCTAGTGACACATGCACACAATGACAGTGACATTACATACAATATGCTCCTAGTGACACATGCCAGTCCCACATGGCACACTGTCAGCCTCTTACCTTAGCCTTGGCAGCCTCCAGCAAGCAGGTCCAGTAAATATGAGATGGGGCAGATGGGATGCAGACTGGAGCGCAGAGCATCATCAGAGCGCAGTCGAGGTCGAAAAAATATGAAGTTAATGGCCGAACCGCGCACATCCCAAAACAACAAAAACACACACACACACACAAAAAACAATCATACACAGCACATGGGGACAGCCAGGACATCTGGGAGTGAGGTTGCACGCAAATGTGAACCGAGTTTCTGCACTAGAAAATCACCTAAGCCACCAAAAGAATGGAGGCCGACAAAAAACAAAAATGAGGCTACACGAACTATAACCACGCAAAACACCGGCATGTACATAAGAGTTTTACCCAGGAACATACGAGGTACAAAATACACTATTAGGAGGGTCGGAAAATGCTTGAGACCCGCGTAACACATACACAATCGCCGCCATGTTACAACACTAGCTTACAATTAATAACATTACCATTCTAAAATGCTGCTTTACCCAACTAAACAAACAACTAAACAAACGGTTTGGCCTCGCGCACGCAGTCTATTTACACTGCACACTTGCCACATTGCTGACACTTACACCTCACGTCAGCAACAGTACAAATGTACATTGTAAGCTGCAGGAAAAACAACGGCGAATGTTAGCTCTTCAGGATATTGATTGCTGGATATATTAATTAGAAATAGGTAAAGTATATTAATTTCTTATTTAATTAATTAATTAATTAATTATTATAAAAAAATAATAATATATATATATACCGGTATGTATATATATATATATATATATATATATATATATATATATATATAAAATACAAATAGCGGAGGAGAGGCTTGCAATGAGTGCCAAAGGAGCTCATTGCGAGTCACACGATGAGCACTGAAGGCGCTCAGCACGAGGCTCACAATGAGTGCACAGGGTGCTCAGAGGAGCAAAAGTACACTAAGGGAGATGCTCGCAATGACCGCCAAAGGGGATCAGCACGGGGCTTGCAATGAGCGCCGAAGGTGCTCAGACAAGCAAAAGTACACCAAAGGTGCTAATTGCGAGCCACACGATTATCGCCAAAGTCACTCAGCGCAAGGCTCGCAATGAGCGCCGAAGGTACTCAGAGGACCAAAAGCCTTACATTGTGGGGCAAACAGCATTACCTGCCTTACAATTTTATGACTTTCACTTTTTGACCGGCAATTCGTTAGTAATAATATAATTGTAAGGAGTATAGAGGGTTAAGCAATAAAGAAAAACTTGCCAAACTAGGTTTGTTTACTTTACAAGAGAGCTATTTGTAAAGAGATATGATCACTATGTTCATGTTCAAATATGTTCATGTTCCTTAATAGGAATTATCTGGGTAGCTTATCTTTCCAACATATTTTTATTAGAAAATTAAAAAATCTATGCAGTATAGCCATTCTGGTCCACTACTGAAATTCACTAATCGGTGAGGCTGATACAATTTAAAATACTTTAGATTCATGGTTACTTGACAAGGATATACAGAGCTATTACACGTTACATAAATATGGAAATTTTATAAGGTTAGAAAATATGAAATAGTGTAATAGATTGTCACATTTATTCTGGTTAAAAATGTAAGTTAATTGTTGTAGATGATAGGGGTTATTAGAGGTTCACCTAAATGCTTTCATAGATGAGATACAAAACATTCGAAAAAAAACTTCTTCTTGAGCAAAAGATTTGTGCATATAACCAACTTTATTTTCGGATCCCCTACTGCAACCTGCTTATTAAAATAAAAAATCAAAATAATTCCCTCTTTATTTATCTTTTCTCTTTTCTGGCTCTTGCAATTTCTATCATTTGTATTAGCAAAAAATGTTCAAGCTCTATCAGGTTGGATGGGGACTGTTGGTGAACAGCAATTTCCAGAGCACACAGAGATAAGAGTTTTAACTAGACACACAGGCTATTGGGTTTAAACCAATCCAATGAAGCTTTAGCTATATGTTTAGGGTCATTGCCCTGATGGAAGGTGAACCTTTGTATCAGTCTTAGGTCTCTTGTAGACTGAAACCAATTTTCCCCAAGGAGCACTTTGCAGTTGGCTCCATCCATTGTACCATCAATGCTGCCCAATTTCCCAATCCGTGCCAATGAAAGGCAGCCCCCACATCATGATGTTACCAGGACAATGATTCTCGGTGGAAATGGTAATCTTAGAGTGAAAAGCAGTACTAAGGCGAAAAAGTTACCTTTTTGTCTGATCAGACCAGGGAATCGTTTTTTCCATATGGGTGCTGTGTTTCCCACATGCCTTTTGACAAATTCTAAATAGGATCTGATATGAGTTTTTTCAGCACTGTTTTTTTTTTTCTCGCTACTCTTTCATAAAGTTCAGCTTCATGGACAGTTTGGGTTATAGTATCAACATTTTCTCCCATCTCAACACTAATTTCTCTAATAAAGCCCTTTTTACTGTGTCACTAAGTTTTGGTGTTCAAGTCCAAAGAGGTTAATACTTACGAAAGGCACGATAAAAAGCAGAAACTAGGTAATAATATTTTTAATATTTACACAGCAAATGTCTATTTTATTGTAGAAATTAAAATTACATATAATAATAAATATCAGTAATACAGTTGTCGTACTGTGAAACGTGGCGCTCATTGCACTGTGAGCCTCGCAGGACTTAGGCCAAAGGCGCTCATTGCGCTGCGAGCCTCCAAAGACACGCGGGACTTAGTTGGCTCTCATCCTAAGACACGCGGGTCTTGGCCAAAATTATGGGTCGTATGACTTAGGACTTGAAGCACGTAGATGGACTGCAGGGCTCGCAAAGATACGACTTTAGCGGCCGAACCACCGAACTGGAAAAACATGCAAAAACACACACATATGACTCAAATTAACTTAAACACTCACACACAGCACAGGAGGAGAGCCAGGGAGCATGTGAGTGAGGTTGCAAGTTATTTGAGGCATATTTTGCATGATTTTTTCATGATTGAAAATCACTGAAGCGAGAAAAAAGTGGCTGCCGGAAAATCGGAAACACGACGAAAACTAGGCCGAAGGACATAAAACAAGGCTGAAGGAAGTAAATCCGAGCCCTAAGCACTAAGACTTAATGCAAACCAGTAACACTTAATCCAAGGCAGTAACATTTAACTCAAGCCAGTAACACTTAACCCAAGCCAGTAACACTTAAGCCAAGGCAGTAACACTTAACCCAAGGCAGTAACACTTAACCCAAGGCAGAAGGCCCCTAAACTACACAGGCATATAAAGTACACAGGGGGAGAGGCTCAGAGCGAGACATGCGATGAGCGCTGAAGGCGATCAGCGGGGGGGTCGCAATGAGCGCCGAAGGGGATTATTGCAAAGCAGGAGAGGTGGAGCTTGGCAAAAACAGCAATGAGCGGCTAAGCCACTCATTGCAGGGCTTTCGATGAGCACCGAAGGTGCTCAGAGGGGCTATATCCTCGCATTTTGCTATATCCACGCATTGCCAGGCTTCAAATTTTATTGCTGTCATTTTTGACAGGCAAATAGCTAGTAACTATATAATGGCTTGTTACAAATATTTTTGAGTTCAAGTATTAGATATTTGAGAATGTTGCATGTAAAAGTTCCTTAAACCAGATGAGCATGCCTAGTTGGTAGATTTATACAGGTAGACCAGGCATACTATAGCACAATAATCTTCTTGTATTGTAAGATTTTAAAATTATTTTGATCTACCTGTACAGATCTACTAGCTGTACATACAGATGGAGTTCATTACCCCACTGTGATAGATAATTAATCATGTGAGAAACTCATTATGAGAGTTGGGGGACGGTTTCAAAAATGTATGCTTAAAACTTCCACCTTTTAAGTTCAATTATCCAACACCTGCACTCAAAATATTTAATGACAACCAGTTGTAATTATATTTATATGTGTACTTTATGTTATGTTTGCTGGACTGTTCCAGCTTGATGGACTGTAACATGCAGTGTCTGTGTGAGAAGCCCCATTGACCTAGTTTGTGGTTAGAAGTCAAACATCCCCAGCTAAGCTGGTGCATCAATGCATATAATGTTCAACTCAAAATATTTGCTTTTCTCTGAAGCTGTTACTATAAGAATCTGCAGACCATATACACATGCCAAAGCCAAGCCTTGCACCCATAGAACCTCCTACCTTTTTTGGGCCACCCATCCTCATAGGTATGGCATGTTCTTTTTTTGCTAATGAGTTCTTCAGTGATTAACATACAGAATACAATATCACTGTTGGAAATACATACAGTACTAATTAGCAACTGAAGTTAGTTTGCAGGAAATTTGTGCCGACGTCCCTTCCCCAATCCAGCTGTTTAAAGTCCACAACAATCATATAAATAAACAGCCAGACGATAAAGACAACAGCAGCTAAACAAATGATGCTGTAAAGTTTTAGCTTTATATCTTGAAATATATTAGGATCTGTCATCGAGAGTGCTCAACAGACCATTCATATACAGTCAAGGAAATATGAAAGTACTCACTTACCTTTCATCACTTTTCTTTACAATGTCTAAACAACATGTCTGAAGGCAGGGATGGAAATTGTCCGACTCCCATAAAATCTCCCTGGCTGCTGTTAGATGTCTTTGTCCACCCCTGCCTGAAGGGATCCAAATATGTCCAATATTTGCATAATGTATGTTAAAATAATTTGCAAGTTGCTCTGGACATCTACACAAAATGCCAAATAGGGATTGATACAAATGTGATATATTGATATGTGCTAAAAAAATATTTGTCTGTGTATATGATTACCACATAGGTGTCTCTTAAAGCAGCCCTCCAAATATTTATTCGTTGGCTCATTTTCTATGTTCTAGACATACTACAAATTTAGATTTACATAAAAATCATTGTTGGTGAGATATGAGCTTCTGTCCCCAATATCTTGGATATATGTTATTTTTTATCACAGGCAGCTCTTAAAGCGGCCCTCCAAATAACAATTCATCAGCTAATAGTATACAGTATGTTGTGGATATAGTATAAATTAAACCTACTTAGGGCTCAATATTAAACTGATAAATAAAATATGCTCTTGATAATGCAGATATAAGCCATACAAAATGTATTATGATGTGAAAAATAAACCTAAGTGTAATGATTTTTATTGATAATAATAAATCAATCAGCATACTATAAGGTGAAAGGTGAAATGATGACAGAAGAAAAATTATTACAGTACCTCAAGTAGGATGTTCAAAACATGAACACACAACAGTGAAAAAGCATTCTAGAAGAGGTGGACAAAAACCACAACGGCTAAACTAATCATTATACACTGTAATAGTGAAAATATATATTAAACAAATCCAGCAATCTATACTACTGTTTTAAACATAAGCAATGAATGAAAAAAAACGTCATATAAACCATGAGGAGTCTGTGCATGCAACCAGTAAATCCATCTACATTATTTTTTAAGGAATATTTTATCAAGATCCCCTCTCCTGGGGCCTAAAGTCACCCCATCCATGGCACAAAACTGAAGATATTTGAGATATTTTTTGTGATAGAACTTCATATGTCTAGCTTCCAGGTTATCATAATCATATTTTCTTTAGAATAGATGTGTTCTCAGATACGTCTTCTGAATCATCTAGTCATTTTTCTAGAAGTTTTTGCTATGGGCGTATTCAAAATTGGGTCCCAGAGAACATTATTGAGCAGTCTACTCGATTCTTTGTCCCTCTGCTGGTTTTTGGCCCAGGGCATACACAAATTTCAATCTATGAGCATGTTTGACATTCCAAGTCACAGCACAACTTTACAACTGCGAGGACAGGAAGGGGCAGCTTAGGCTTACTGTCCAATCAGCTCTCACAAAGGGGTCATACCTAATTTCATAAGCAAAATGTAATGTTTTCAATGTCACAGGATGGGCTCAGCTGGAATGTCTCACAATATATTGATACAGAGAAGAGATGGACAGCAAGTGAACTGAGATAATTTTTGTTTAGTAAACATCAAGTTAGTGAAACATTTTCCATCCTTTGGAGAAAACGTGTTTCTCTGACTAGGCTGCTATTTTCCTCACTATTCTAATACTTGAAGCAGCTTGTGTTTTCCAAACCTTTCCCTGTGGCCCCCTGACATGCCAGGATTTTGGTTTAACACTTTGTTCACAAAGGTGATGACATTAAAAGTTAAATGGCCTATTGAATGCAAATTGCCTGAATTCCATGAGGAGAAGTTTTGGAATTACTATTCTATACCAAGAATGCTCCTAAGTGGGACGCATGGAAGGTATTGCCAAACCTCTAGATTTCTGTATTGTTATGTATATCCACAGAACATGTCCTAAGTTGGAATGAGGTCAATGTTATTTAGGACATCTAAACATTTCTATGTTTCGAATAGCTAAATTAAAGTATTTGAGATAGGGAATTCTAAGTCTGCATGTCTGTTTCAATGTTGTCAATTGTGGTTCCATCTTTTATGCAAGCATCATTTGTTATTAATTGCGCAATTAAAAAAATAATAATCTCCAAACCCTAATAAGACTATAGAAACCTATGTGTAAAAGCAAATTCTTTTGAGTACCCAGAACTGCCTTTCAAACAAGTAAAATATTTTATTTTATAGTGAGAAATCACCACATCAACTGCTTGTGATTGAGATGGGTTGAAATTGCTATGGGATTATGTAAAATACCGTATTGGTCCGAATATAAGCCGCACCCGCATATAAGCCGCACCCGTAAAGTGCAAAGGGAAAAAATAGAAACAAGATAGTACTCAAATATAAGCCGCACCCGTAAAATTGGAGAGAAAAAGACTCTCAAAGTGATCAGCCATTGCAAGAAATAGGCTTTTTTTTGCAGGTTACAGACTTTATAGGATGTTAGAATCACTAAAACCGTAAATCGCTATTCAATACCGCAGTCTAAAGCACGAAAATCGGCACCCTTAACTCGCAATCGCGCAAATTGGCAGTAATTTTGCATTCGCGAATAGAAGTCGCTCGCGTTACAAGCAAAGTTCGCAAATCGGCAATGATTTTTTGACGCAAATATAAGCTGTACCCTTAACTCGCAAGCTAAAAAATCGGAAAAAAGGTGCGGCTTATATTCGGACCAATACAGTAGTACTTGGACTCCCTGTGGGAGTGGGAGTGTATACACTTACCATTACTTCCTCCATGGGAGTGTATACACTTACCATTACTTCCTAAGTCCATACAGAGCTGGGCGTTGCGAGCTTATGGATGATGGGCGCGCATGGCGCGGCAGAGCAGCACATGTGCAGCTTGCGTCAACAGCCGCGAGCTGCAGAGGGGGAGGAAGACACAGGGGAGAGGAGTGAGGAAGACACAGGGGAGAGGGGGAGGGGCGATGAGGACACAGGTGAGGGGAGAGTGGGAGGAAGACACAGGGGAGGGGAGAGGGGGGAAGAGACACAGGGGAAGGGAGAGGGGGAAGAGACACAGGGGAGGGGAGAGACACTGGGGAGGGGAGAGGGGGGAGAAACACAGGGGAGGGGGGGAAGAGACACGGTGAGGGAAGAGATACAGGGGAGGGGAGAGGGGGGAAGAGACACAGAGGAGGGGTGGAAGAGACACAGGGGAGGGGAGAGGGGGAAGAGACACATGGGAAGGGAGAGAAGGGAGAAGAGACACAGGAGAGGGGGAGAGACACAGGGGGGAAGAGACACAGGGGAGTGGGGGAAGAGACACATCGGAGAGGGGGCAAGAGACACAGGGGAGAGGGGGGAAGAGACACAGTGGAGGGGAGAGTGGGGAAGAGACAAAGTGGAAGGGAAATGAGAGAAAAGAGACACAGGGAAGGGAAGGGACAGAGACACAGGGGTGGGGGGAGACACAGGGGAGGGAAGGTGGGGGAGAGACACAGGGAAGGGGGAGGAGACACAAAGGAGGAAGGGGGGGGGGGAGAGAGAGAAAAGTTTAAAATTATACCGCCATGTTTGACGGGCAATTTACTAGTTGTATATAAATGCAGAGTTTAACATGCTGAGTGGCAACGGTTTTCTCTGTCTTCATTGAAGTCCAACCTGGACTAATTCCAGGGGACCAAAAGTGTAGGTCATTTAAGGGCTGCTAAGAATGCCAAGACTTATTTGGTCAGGACTGGAAGTGTAAGCACTCAGACAGGGCAGTACAAGCTGAACTGACCCTCACAGACACACATCAAGCCATGCCAATCCTTCATATTTCTAGACTGAGTACTAAAATGAAGATTTCATTTTTTATTCAAACCAAAAATGACAATACACACTGTTTTATATCTAATTAAATCAAGTAACAAGAGCAAATAACTCACAATTATATTTTTCCTGGGACAGTGCCTACTTCTTTGAATTAATATTCTGAATTAAACTTCATTGCTGAAAACTAGATTACACAAATTATGAAATTATGAAATGGCAAATGACTTTGTGTATAAAAAAATCCCTTTCATAAAATTGTTATTTAAATATGATTAGAAATACAGAAATGACTGTGTTCCCTTGTTACTTACTGAGCACTGTTAATCAGACTTCTCTAGTACATTTTGGGCCCTGAATTACATGCTAAATCCCAGCCACCAGTGATCCTTCACAGTTCTGCTAATTGCTTCTACATTTTAATCTGCACACCCTCTTATCGCCGCACATTCTCCCTCCCTCTCCTTCATTTCCTCTCTCTTGTTCTCTTCATCTGTTTAATCTTCGTATTATCTTGTGTCTGCAGGCTGCTCAGTCTGGCCATCTCCCTGGTAGTGAAATCACCCAGAATCCTTTGTGTCAGCAGAAAATCCTCCCTTATCCAGCTAAGAACACAGATTTGCCATTTGTTTTAGGAACCTCTTATTATTCTCCCATAACTTGCTCACATGCCTGCATAGCAACCTGTGATCAACATGGATTAAAAAAGTAATAGTACTGACCTTCTTAAATACTTGCCATATAATGCCCTGAAATAGTGAAGACCATTTTATTATATTACAATATAAATGTGATTTTAAACATAAACTGTAGCACTCCATGAGTGCTAAGGAAGATAATAAAAGACAAGAATGAGAACTGTGTGTTCAACACGCACTATTTTACCTGATATAAACTACACAAACATCAACATTTCTCTATGTCTTTAAATGATGACTGAAGCCATGAAATTAAAAGATGTTTGCTTCTGGGAAGGAAAGCTATGGAAAGTTTGGACAAGCTAGTAAAAAGTAAAGATATTACATTATCAAACGAAAGGTCCGCATAGTTAGAACTATGGTATTCCTAGTAGTAACATAAAGATGTGAGAGCTGGGCCATAAAGAAGGCTGAGCGGCATAGATTTGATGCCTTTAAATTGTGGTGTTGGAGAAAACTACTTAGAATCCCTTGGACTGCAAGAAGGTCCAATAAATCAGTATGTCATTAAGACAAACTGTTCACTGGCAGGTATGATCATGAGACTGCAGCTCAAACATTGTGGCCATATCATAGGAAGATAGAATTTCCTAGAGAAGACTCTGTTGCTGAGAAAGATTGAAGGTACACAATGAAGAGGAATGCAGAGGCAGAAATGGATAGATGAGGTCACTGAAGCAGTGACTGACAGGTGTGTACCTGGCGTGCTGTTGTCCATAAGGTCACGGGGAGTAAGACACGACTGAATGACTAAACAACAACAACTTTGTTGGCTTCACTCACTTTTTCTGCTGGAATGAAAGTGAAAGAAATAGAAGAGGGGCCAGGATTTTTAGAGGAGATGAAAATGTGGGATGGAGCAGAGGAACGGGAATGAAAGAAATTGGGAACTGGGAAAAGGTAGAAAGGTAGTGGAGGAGAGGAATTAGAGTATAGGAGAGGGAGTGGGTAGAGGAGTGTGAGAGGACAGTAGAGGTGATGGGGTGGAGGAGAGGAAAAGTGGATATGGGAAGAGGAAGAAATTGGAGTGCCGGAGAGAAATAAAGTAGCATAGTAAATAGAAAATAAAGTAGGATGGGAAAAAGAATGTGAGCATGAAGAATAAAAACGAAAGTCTGGGTAGGGAAGGAAAGGAGGAAATGAGAAGACAAAGTTAAAGGTAAAGATGAATAAAGAATGTAGACAGAGAATGAAGCAAAGGAAAAGTTGGAGAAAAAAGGAAGGGGAGAAAGGGAGAGATAGTAACAGAGGATATAAATAAGGATACAGAGAAGTGGAAGGATGGATGGAGAAGTGGGACATAGAAGAAGAGGAAGAGAGGGTGAAGGAGAGGAGGACAATGGAGTCAGTGGAAAGGAAGGGAGTGTGGTAATGGAGGGAAACGGAAGAGGATGATGGAGAACAGTAGGTGGTAGTGAAGAGGGATGGTTAGAGAAGGTCAGGTGATAGAAGAGAGTAAGTGAGATATAAGACAATTAGAAAACCGACGGAGCAGACATGGACGAGCCACTTCACCTTCTCTGACACAATGCCCTGCGGCTAATGCCTGCAGAGAGCAGGAGCTCAGGGTAGGGACATAGAGAGAAGAGCATTCATTAAAATCAGACCAAGCAATGGGGATGTATTAGGCACAGGGAGACATTGAGGAGAAAGGCTCCCTTAGCTGTGTGTGGGTTTGATACAAATGAAGTACCAATAAATGGCAAACATTGGTTATATTGCAAGACAGAGCAAAGCTTCTTCAATAATAATACAGTTTGCCAAGGCTGCCCATGACTATCCCATCTGTATATATCTACAGCTGCGAATTTATATTTCTGAGATATCCTCTGTGAAACCAGCAGCACTTTCTGTTTATCAATACATGTACTTATTGCACAGACTTCAAGGGACCGCCTGCGGGTATAAATATGCTATAATTCAAAACTATAGGTAGTAGCAAGTCATTTATCCATTGGATGTAATTAAAATGCACTAAATTTAAGTTTGTGATTTATACTTGTCATCTACCTTTCCGATCCACCAACTAAGCTTGGGCTGTTATGTCATGTTCACTGCAACGAGTGCTAATAATTGTAAATTATACTCTTGGAATCTGCCTACAATGTCTTTACCATCTGACCATCTGATGTACAGCCCATGCGCAATGGGTGGATTAGAAACGCAGATTGACAGATATTATTATTTCTTTTATTTGTAATGCACCAACATATTCCGTAGCGATATACACGGATAAGTTCACGTCACAAACAATATTCACACATTATAAAACAATGGAGAGCCCCGTCTCTGGGCTTAAAATCAAATATACATTGTAAAAACAGAAAATATTTTAAATAAGAATCAATTGATACATTTCTAATTAGTACCATCATTTAAATGTTACCATATTTGAAACCCTGCTGTGCCCCTTTAAGTAAGAATTCTATATAAGCCACTTTAGTGTAAATGTGACTCAAGGTTGCGGGCACATTATATGGTCATTTTCAAAGCAACATTAGGTAGACAGGAGGAGCTTGAAGTTGTTATATGCCATTATGTCTGTTTTCAAAAAGAAAGAATTCACACCATTTTTGTACATATGTGAAAACATTTTATTTTTAAAGAGAAAGGTTTCTCGGTTTATGAAGTTAAGATAATTTTACAGGAAGTTTTACTGTAGAGTCTTTTACATGTTATTTGAAATAAAAATGTTAACATGAACATGCACAGAATCACTGCTTTTATCAGTTCATCACAGGAAGCAGTTTCAGGGAAAGATGATTAAAGAGAAGAAGCAGAATCTTCTAATACATTATTATAAGGGACTCTTAAATCCAAATGAATCCACCAGAACTCAGATAATCTCCAAATAATTTCTGTCTCCCCCAAAAAAGTTGATGAAATATCATGTCTCAATTTGTGGCCAATCACATAAGTTTTTTGTAATGGCCTCTGGCAACATATGAGTTAATAACAGCTGCGTTCTGCATGACCGCCTCCAAAAAAAGTAATTCCTTTTGACAATACAGTGGGAGCATGAGGGGGGAGAGGAGGAGGCTGCTCTGATTCCTTCCAGTGAAGCTCTTGCTTGGCACCAGCTGTGGGCACCGCACCCTTCATGCGAAACAGACATGGGTTCTTACCTACAATATTCTCTGTGATATGGCAGGAATAGAGATATTACATCTCCTCTGAAAGGATAGTAACAAACCAACAATTTGGCAGAGGGTGCTTCTATCCTTCCTTTCACAATTGTCTGGCACAGTGGGCAGCATTGTGCAGCTTGATGAGGATGAAGAAACCCTAAACAGACCTTAGCAGCGGGGCCTAGTGGCTGCCTGGTATGAAGTGATCTCTTCAAGGTGACCCCTCAGCTTGGACGTACTTATTGATGCTTCATTGGAAGATGCCTAGTTTTGTTTCTGTTGGTGTCCTGATAAATGAAGTATCCAATTTCTAACCTTTTCATAATCCACTGCCCACCACATCTGTTTCTTAGGATGATTCTGAAGATCACCCTCTTCCTACCCTAGAGGTCATCACTCCTCTATCAGCTGCAGTTGGCATGGAAGCTATGCCACATTTCCTACCGACCACTAGAGAGTGCAGAGACTGTGAGATGATGGACAGTGACTGCAGGATGGCTGAGCCAGTGGAAGAGCCAACATCCCCTCTGGCACTATGTCACTCGGTCATCTTTTTCTGCTCTAAGGGCATGATCGAAGGGGTGGTGGTCTTTTTATTTATTTGGCTGCTTATTCAGGTCCTGCTAAATAAGCATCAGGAAGGTGTGGCTCTTCTTACCTTCCATGTGACTCCTCGTCCATTCTATATGCATCTCTGTGTCATCGCTCTTTTAACATATGAGCTGTCTTTTCTATCTCTCACATCTACCCCAACCCATAGCTCTTCTCTCTATAATTTTCTTCCTTGGGTGTCTCTTTTTCTCCATCTGTCTCTCTACACATTGTTTCTTAACAGGTGCTCAGATTAGTCTCCATTTCTACATATAATGTATTTGATCTGTCCATACAACCTTTTACTTACCTCTCCCAGTTCTGAATATTATCCTCCTCTTATAGCTTGATAAAATACCTCCAAAATATTGAATGTATTGTCATATAACCTTCTGTTACTGTCTATATACCATGTTATAATTACTGCATATATGTAGCTGCACCTCTGTTTTGTCACATTTTATTCTTTCCACTCTTTGTTTGCTTTTAAGATTATTTTTCTATGTTATCAGCAAACTGCAGCAGATTAAAATGTTATTTTTTCCACAATCAATCTAGACATGAGTGTTTAACCTCTGCTGCTATTATAAAAGTCTTGCTAGTTACACAGCATCTGGGACATTCCCAAGATCTTGCTTTCCCATCAATGTGATGACTGGTTCTGACAGAGGTCTACATAACCTGTTCTTTAGCTCTGTATATTGCTCCATATAACCTTCCCTTTTATCTCAACAAAATCAGATTCAGAGCTGCTCAATCTGAGAACGAACTTAAGCAGGTTTTCTCTATAGGTCTGGTTACCACTCTGAGAGCAGCCTCTTTTAGCTCACTTGTGCCCTTCACAGGGAGAAATATCCTGTATTATATGAGTCAGGTCTCACTCAAAAAAGCAATCCAAGCCCAAAATACTAGGTCATTCTCCCCTAAACACGAGAAACAGACAACTCTAGACACACATTTCAGGCTTTATTGGGCCTTGTCAGTGAGGTGTATCTGCACTCTCTAAGGTACAGTGAGCAAGCAGTCCATGTCTGGAGCCTCCTATCAACCTTAGGGTGAGAAAAACTAAAAGTCTTATGGTGTTACTGAATAAAGTCTCCCCCTATAGCTCTTCTTATTGTTACATTCACTCATATTATATTGCTACTCACTATAACTCCTTTTACTTTATATAACTACATACTGTACCTTCTCATATTGCTTATTTTAACCACTCACTATAACCCCCTCCCAGTACTGTATATACATTTTAAAAGATAACAGATTGCAAGCTTTTACCAAACTGCAAGAACTAATACTGATTACAATCTCTGCATTAAGGGACTGCTGCAAATATCCCCTTGACAGCAGTAGTCAGCGGTCCAGTTAGGCCCCACCGAATAAAACATCCCTCAAATTACAGACAAACTCGTAGTTACAAAATGACTTCAATCAGCGTCATCTAAGATCTTTTTCTGAAATAGTTTTCTTACTTGCTGAGGTTGTTATTTTGTTACATACTTCACATGCATGTGATGTTTTTACCAAACTACAGTGGTCCTTCACAGAAACTCTGTCAAGCCAAAATCATCTTTTTTATGGTCATACTTAATGAGATGAAAAGCTGGCTATACATTGTGCTTGCCATGCATGCTACAGTAAAGACATATTGGGTATGCTTTATTATTTTGCAAACATGTGGCTCACAAATATGAATTAGCTGCAGTCATGTACTAATCAGAGACACACTGTTTTTGCAAACACTTAAACAAGCGCCATTTACCCCCAGTATTGTTATGCTCTTAGATCACCTCCCCAACCCTTTATCAAGCATGAGTCACTATTTGCCTAATGAGTGTCTTTATTGGCATACTAATGCAATATAAACAATGCTAAATATCTAATGAATGATTCACTGTAGAGAAAATCAGCCAGTATAATATACAGCCAGTTTTTAATGTTCTTTACGAATAAACAAACTTGTTTTGAGGGTGACATTAAACATAGATTAGACACTATTTTATTTAATGGTAGCGTACAATGGGTAGTTTTTACCCGATCTTTCTTTTTAAAATATGTATTACTGACATTCCTATAGTAACATAGGTCATACTTTTTCAACTTGATAGAAAGTAATTCTTAGACAATATGAAGAAATGCAGTGTAAATATTGCTGAGAAACCAGCCATTTTCATAGTAAGCTTTCTCATAGAATACCATATTTTCTAACAACAGTAAACTGAAGAAATTGTATATACTGATATGTACGGTACTACTTTGAATTACTGAAGATGACAATTTGTGCAGCACTTAATAGGGCCACTGCAATGCCCTTGCAAGTAATTTTAATTGTGCACTGATCATTAATAAACATTCTATTTAATCCTTTAGAATAGGAATATTGAATATTAAATACATTTTCACTGATTAGAGTATTTACCACCAGTTTAGTCTATGCGTCCTACATGATAAGGCCATCAAAGGAAGGGTGGGGAGTTTGGTTGAGAGACAGGTATAAAGGGTTCTAAGAACAATCAGATATGATAAGAGATATGTTGTTTTTACACTTTGTGTATGGAAATCTAGCATCTTATTAATATTTGAATATTATGATCAACGCCTAGCTCATGTTATTAGGGCATTACAGTGGTTCTTTAAGTTGAAGGAAATTATGGTCCTTTAATAGGGAGGCTAGAACCAGTCAGCTCAGCCCATTTCCATGGGTCCAGTCCCAACAGCAGCAACAGATAGAGCCTAAGCTGCTGCTGGTACTGTCAATTTCCTTTCCTGGAAGAGTGGAGCATATAAGGCTCGGTTGGGCATCTCAGTAAATTTAAGTTTACAGATGAATTTACTAATTGAGTGTCAAACGTGCACAAGCAACAAGAGATTGTATTGTATGTGATGCTATTTTTAAATGTCTTCCATTACATAGTTACAAGTTTTGAACAGTAGTTGATTTTGGTCCTTCAAAGTTCCCCTACATGCTATGCAATTCATAAAGAGCTTGTAAACCTTGACAAATTATTTTTGCATGGTCATGATTTAAAGAGGAAGGGTCCAGGTCATAGGTAAATAATAAGTCTGAAAGCTGAAAGCAAGTGCTTCTTTAGCATTATGAAAAAACACAAGCAACCTCATCAAAAAGAGCAAGTAATGGAAACAACACCACTATTATCTCAGTCTGATTTATTTTCTATGCTTAGATTTCATGCAGTATATTCAATACTGGTACACCTAAGATACTCAGTGTGTCTATATACCACTGTCAGTCTGTTAATTTAAAAATAATATACAGTATGTAGAATTAGGTGAAGAGATGCAACTATAGATTTTCTTCTAATGTCCAAACAGTTACATTCCTGATAATATTGATATGACACTATATGTCTATGTTGGAAATTAAATTGTTTGGTATACACATTGTGAGCTTTCCCTTTCTTGTGCTCAGTCCACCTGCAGGTGCTCCTGGGGGCTGGCTTGGCCCTGCTTTGTTTCTGTCTCCTACTGGGCTGTGCCATCTGTTGGCACAGGAGTCACAGAAGACCATCTTCCCACAGTCTTAATGGCGGAAATAAAGAGCTGGCATCAGATAGAAATGGCGGGCATGAATTATCAGAAACCATTGCAAGGTCGACAGTGGTGCCCATCACAATGCAGTACCAGGATATGGACAGGGACATAACACCAAAGGGTGCAGAAGAGGACTCATCACCTCAACAAGATTTGAATTCTATTCCCAAGAGGGGTCTCAATTCAAGAGCCTCACTACCCAGTCTCTATCATCTTTCATCTAAGACAAAGCGTGTCCTACAGCGCAGAAGCACAGTTTTTGGGGATAGTTCTGTGGAAGGGGATCGTGCCAGATTGGTAAGAGTTCCAATGTCCCACACTGAGCCAGATGGCCTCTCTGGACTCAAACAAAAGTCACAGCCACTACTGCATTTCACCCTGTGCTACTCACAAAGTGAGGAGGTTCTCACTGTCACTGTTACTGGCATCTCCTACTTGCCCAAGAAGTTCCAACAGAGAAAAGAGCCCTGGGTAAGGGCCTACCTGCTGCCTGGATTTATAGAGCCTCAGCCAGGGCAGAGTGAGGGTCCAGAAGGTGGGCAGAGATTCTCCTTCTCGAGATACAGCCCAGAGATGCTAAGGGACCTAACCCTACGTCTAGCAGTATATGCCCGGGAGAGGCATAGTCTGAGAGAGGGCTTCATTGGAGAGGTGTTGTTTTCCTGCGCTCAGAGTGACTGGTATTACCAGGGAACATCTGATTATACCAGGGAACTGGCAACTACAAAGACAAAGCTGAAGAAGGTGAGTGCTGCACATAACCTACAATGATTTTCTACATTTGTTACAGACTTCTGCAAAGCAACATACAGACATAATGATATTTTCTAGAGGTTAAAGAATTGTGACCCTCTGAAAGAACCACTGAGGTTACATTTTATAAGATGCTTTTTTGAAGAATTTGACATATTGGGTAAATGTTTTATAAAGTCAAAATAAATACTTACGACGTTCCACTTAGTAACTATTCTATTAATTTCTGCTTTTCTCAGGACAGACATAGTTTTTCTTTGATCCCTCTCCAGATTAATCACTTTGGATGTAGATAGGATAGATTCAGTTCTATTGAAACAATTTACAAGAGGATTACATGGATTAACAAATTGTTCATAAAAAAAGTAGTGACATATCCACGGGAGCTACATGTTTTAATTATCAATTGATCATCAATAAAATTCCTATGAAATTATTTCATAAAACTAATATTCAATATTAAATGGAATTTCAAACATTAGTTCCTCAGGATCCAGCCAACTTGCTTTTCTAAGACTCCTATAAATTCATAAACGGGGGGAGGTCAGCTCTTGCTTTGAGGAAGTTCTAGGTGGCTGATAGATACTGCAGATAGATAGATAGATAGATGTATAGATGTATAGATAGATAGATAGATAGATAGATAGATAGATAGATAGATAGATAGACAGATGGATAGATGGATAGATAGATAGATGTGAATGAGTGTCTGCTCAGTGGTTTGATTTGTGCTCGATTATAATGGTTTCACTTGGCAATAATAATTTTATCATTTCTGGCTGTAAGGCAGTCTAAATAGTAATGTCTAGACACAAGAGAGCATCTGACTATGCAGGCAGTGCTCAACCCAGTTTGTTCCTGCCTCAAAGCCAGAGCCTCTCCCCCCCCTGGATAGTTTTATAGGACTGGAGAAAAGAAGCTTGGCTCGAGGCTAACAAGCTAATGTTTGAAAGCAAGGTTAATACTAAATATATATATATATATATATATATATTTTTTTTTTTTAAATCAGTAAATATGTTTTTTTAGGATTAATCAATAGATAAATAACATGAATATATCCTGTTGTTAGGTTATTATAGTGGTCCTTTAAAGGTTTATATATTTTATTTTATTTTTAAAACCATTATGCTCAATGACTAATCCATCAAAAAACAACAAACCTGTCAGCATACTACAAAATGGGACTTCAGTGGTCCTTTATTGTTTAAAGTGCTAGTCTGACAGTTACAACAGTACAGTAAAGTGACAGTTGACAAACAGGCCCACTGATAGTCTGCTGCTTGTAACTCAGTGCTCATTTCTGCAGAGTCTGAGCACCATGGATGTCCTCTCACCACCATCTCCTCATTCAAAACCACTGGGCCAGATTTTCATCCTTCTGCAATACCAGGCTCTGGCAAACCGCATCAAAGTAATGGTGCAGAAAGCTGAGAACCTGTGCAAGCTCACACGCATGCCTGGAGCTCCAGGTAACGTCCTGAACCAGATGTTCACAAACTACAGACCATGACTGGAATCTGGTGGTCTACAATGGGGATTAAGAATGATTTAATAAAGTAAAGGAATTTATACAGTGCATAAATAAGTAGTGCAGCAGTGTCTATATGTATTTATTTTACTGTTTAGAGATTCATCTAGATACTATATTTTATTGTTTGTAGGTACATAGGCAATACAGTGGTTCCTTGGTTCTCATCCTTAATCCATTCCAGACGGCAGGATGAGTTTCAAACAAGCATTTCCCATAGGAATCAATGTAAATGTAAATAATCTGTTCCTGACCTCAGATTTTCCACACTTTATTTTGAACTGATAGTGTTGTTTTTGGATACAAAACCTTACAACTAAACAGGCATAAATAAAAAACAAAAACAATAATTACATCAAATAACAGATAATTTAACTTCACTTTAACTGTACTAAGAGGACTTGATAGTGGCAATGTAGAGGAGGAGAAGGAGGAGATAGGTTATTTCTTGGAAACACAGGCTACAATTTGTAGGCACAGTCTACATGTTGGTTCTTGTAAGCACAAGCTGCACTTTAGTTCTTACAGGCACAGTCTCCACTTTTTTTAATTATAGGCATAGGCAGCACTTTGATTCTTGCAGGCACAGACTGCTCTTGAGCCCTTGCAGGCACAGACTGCTCTTGCAGGCACAGGCTGCTCTTGGGCCCTTGCAGGCACAGACTGCTCTTGTAGGCACAGACTGCTCTTGGGCTCTTGCAGGCACAGACTGCTCTTGGGCTCTTGTAGGCAATAGCTACACTACAACACAGTACAGAAGTTGATTCCACTTCCTGAAAGACAGGATGCGGGGTGTCGCAAGCGTGTTGACTTCTGAGCAAGCGTTGAGTTCCAAGCAAATTTTTCTTGTGAGACGCGTCAAGTACTGATCAATATAAGAACTGGAGCAGACGAGAACTGAGGTACCACTTTATGACAATATTGCAGTTGTTAAATAGCAGGAATAAAAAATCCTCAGATGGGAACCACAGTGCTGTAATATTAATCAGTTGACTTTCTTACAATAAAAATGGTATCTTACCATGTGTCTGCAGGTGATATCTGACATTATGAATCATCATAGAAATCTGTATATCCTTTTATCTTTTAGACCATCTTTTGTAAAAACAGCTGACCAGCTCTGGCTGGGAGACAGCCAACAAAGAGCACTTGTTCCAGTCTGGACACAACTTTGTGCCTAACCATTTATCTTTGAAGATGATGCCTTTATAACATTTTGAATATGAATCTTATCAGTTTTCTAATTAACACATCTGGCTCCTGTTACACATTTCAATGACCCCTTAAAATTCCACTGAAGAGTTATTTGATAGTATGTTATTTTAAATAACTTCATTGATAGTACAGAAAATATTTTTACAACAATTACAAAATAAAAATGCAATCTTTAATTTTTAACTATTACATTCAATTTTATTTTACTGGTGGGATGCATTTGTTTTTATCCCATTACATTATTATGCACCAGAGTGGGACCTTGGATGTTGAACAAATCTCCCTTCACTTAATTAAAAAAAACGGACACTTTGCATAGCCCCTTATAAGAAGGGTTAGGTACCAGTAGAAATACCCTGCCAGATGTGCTAAGGTGAGAGGCTCAGAGAACCTCTCCTGTTCCATGTTATCCTAGGATGCAGATTTATTTGAAGACCTCTCATATTAGTACATCTGCCTAATGTGTCATGGCACCTACATATTACAGGAAGTGTAGCCCAAATGTATTGTGTAATAACTACTAAGACGTGAAGCAATGAAGTATTTTGGAAAACCTTCTCAGTTCCATGTACCAGATTTCCAAAGTGAAATACCGAAAATAACTTCACATAGATAGACCACAGATGTACAATATAGATCTACTAGTAACATGCCAGTCAAAAATTACGGGTTTAAAATTGTAAGGCTGGCAATGCTATGTGCTTCTATAGAGCCCTATTTAATTGGCCAAATCGCATTTGAATGAGACCCGGTGTCTGCTGAATGTTTGTGTGTTACACACTGAATGCCGTCCTGTATTTTCTAAGTCTTGCGTGCTTGGCTTTCCTCCGTCTCGTTTTCATCCTGTTTCAGATTTTTTACGTTTTTTGTCCGCCATTTTTTTCCTCGCTTAGCTGATTTTATAGATGAAAATATGGCTCAAAATCGCTTGCAACCTCAGTCCCATGCTTCCCGGCTCTCCCCCTGTGCTGTGTGTGATTGTATTATTATTTTTGTTAAATTATTTTACTTGTTTTTCGTGCTTTTAGAGTTACGTTCTTGGGCCGCAGTTGTGACCTTTGCATTCGCGTGCCTCAGGTGCTCGCCTCGCGAGGCTTGCAGTACAATGAGCGCTTTCGGCACTCATTGCAGCCTCAGTCGTGTGTGCGTCAACCAAAATCACAAACATTACATACACTGACAACTATATATGTTATATTCTGGTAATATACCGGTCCGCCTGTTAGTTTAACCAATGTATTACATAGTAAATTACATATCTACTCTGTTACTCAGATTTATTCTGTTACTCTTTCCTTTCTTACCCACACTTTTTCCTCCTCTGACAGATCATTTTGTCAGTATACGTCTAAGCCAGGGGAGCCAAGTGCAGCACATGAAGGAGACCAGGTCAGTTTCGGGTTTCAGCCCTGTATGGAATGCCCCCTTCCTTTTTGATGTCCCACCCGGGGCTGTGGAGGACCAAACTCTGTGCCTAGAGTTCTTGGTTATGCAGGTGAGTAGAGACACAGTGATGAATTTGTACACTGGTGCAAAGTACGACTTGCAACTAAAATACACCAATAAAATGTAAGAACATGTTAAAGAAATATGAAAGTTTCATGGATTAATACATTTCTGCACTCCTTAGGCAAAAAGCAGCCTATATGTATGCAACACATCTCATAAAACATTTATTTTTTTATTAATATCTAAAAATCCCTCTAATGATTATGTTGACACCTCCTGGGGGTGTCTACACAGGCATATGATCCCCACCCAATCTGCATGCAGCATAAGGTGAGCAATATTAACCCACTGTTTACCTGCTGTTGCTTGCTTGGCCAATCTCCTTGCAGCTTCCTGTCTGTATGTAAGCAGCAATACATAGCACATATCAGTGATACACTACATACCCCAGGCTGCTTTGCAGCACAAACAGAAAGTTTCAGCCAACCTGATTGGCCAAAAATAATCATTTTAAATTTGATGCTAATTTAGCATGGGTTTGGAGAGTGTTAACCCTGATTTCCAGCTGTCAGAAATTACAAGACATTTTGTTGAATTCAATGTAAGTGTTTAAATGTTTATTTTTGTATTTTTTCATTCAAAAAATATTTGCATATACAACTAATTCTCCTCTATCAGTTGCATTTATAATCCAGCAAACTTCTATATCTCTTTAAATAATTTACATTATTTATTACAATCGGTAATGGACAAAAGTTAAAGATCTAAAACAGCTGTTAATTTAATTTGTTTGAAAACTTGCATCCATGATCTCTGCCATTAATACCATATCTATTTGTGCAAACCTTTAATCACAGTCTGTACAGCAGTGACTAGCCTAGATATGCTAAAGTTTAGGAACAGAAAAAGAACTTATTATAAGAGCTAACAAAGCTTCCAAATTCTATTATCAGCCAAACGTTCACGAGTTTGTACAAATCCTCACTTCCACTGAACACATAAGGTAATTTATAATATGTCAGCGATGGATGTGTTTAAGGTTTTATGCTGCCCTAGGCCAATTAAATGTATGTGCCCCCCATGCCCCATATGCAGCTCATCCTATCCCCTTTCTTTATTTCAAATCATAAGTTAAATTTAAATATATATATATATATATATATATATATATATATAGTATGTCTGAAAGTGTATATAACAATGTTGCCTATTGGTCAACAGGAACTGTTAGGGGTATTTGAAATAAGAGAAGATGAGTTCTTTTAGGTTTGAACTTTGAATGGGATTTAGATAATTATTTCTAGAAAGTTGATTTGGGATTTCTGGACAATTATTTATATTTGAGTCCTTAATGGATCCCTCCAGGGACCTGCAGAGGCATCACAATAATTAAAATCTGTATGACCTTTTTCCTTCTATATTATGCTGTTAGTTTTTAAACATATTTTTTAAACATAGTTGTGTTTTTATTGTGCTGTTGCCCTTTAAGACTTGGGTATGTTTTCCCTTAAATTGTTTTTAATTAATTGTAGGCTATTTAAAGATAAGATCTGATTGTGTTAGTATGCCTGTAATTAAGCACTAGAGACAGAGCGAAATGTGTTAGAATGGATTTTTTCCCTAATATGTCAATTGTAGTGATGTTTTATATTTTGTGGAATAAAGACTAAGGACCCTATGAAAATCAGGTACTTAAGCACTGCCATAAATCTGCTGCAAGAGCTTTTTTTCCCCAAGTTCTACACTAATGTAAATTATTCACTACCCCAGATTAGAGCTCTTAGTGCACAGCTGTAAATCCTGCCTTAGCTACAACAGATTTCTCTGCAGGGAACAGCCAAACCAAGCTTTAGATGACACAGGGCCCTAGGAGCCAATAGGAAATGTGAACCAGGGGCGGATCTATCGCTGATGCAGTCGGTGCATTACACCAAGGAACCTGCTCTGGAGTAGCCCAGTGCTCCCTCAACACATCATTCCCCCCTCTCCTCCTCCTTCTTTTCCCCAGGGGTCATCTAAAACCATCAGAAATTGTTTTTTTTTGTCTATTCTAATCTGTAAAACTTGTAATTGTACATTTTTTCCCACTGGTAGTTAGTACCTTCTTACTATAATTGTCATTGGATAGATGTTGGCAGACAATTTAATCATAATGATTACAAACATTTCAATTCTTGTACTATTTTTAACTTTCACAATATATATTACATATTGTTTTTGGGATTAATCACTACACTTTAATTGTTACATTTGTAAGAATAAAAATACATCCTGCATATCAGATATTTATATTTTGATTCATAACAGTAGCACAATTACAGAGATGAAGGAGCAACAAAAATAATTTTACTGTTAGGGGTCTCCACAACTTGGGAAATGTCATCAAAGGGTCACGGCACTAGAAAGGTTGAGAACCGCTGCACTAAAAACACCATCTGACAGTAGGTTACATGGACAAGTCTCCACTGAGCATGTCCATTAAAAATGTAAACTATTATGTCTAAAATACGACTTAAGTTATCTAAAAGATTCCAAAACGGAATGAAGGCTTCTTAGATAGTTATTATGCGGCCAAATTTCAAACAAATTCATTCAGTACTTTTTTTCCTACAAGTGAGCAAAAATCTTTATGGGTAAAAAAACATTTCATCACTCCAAAACTAAACATAAATCAACTTATTTTTATCTGGATAGAATTCAATGGAAATTGAAAAAATAAAATAAATCCCTCCTAAAATACAAAATTTCAAACAGATACGTCAAACCAAGACAAAGTTATAAACTCATACATTTTTTTATTATAATGGAATATTAAAGAGGACCATAACTATTAGAGCACTAGGAAATTGCCCGTCAAAAATGACGGGAGTAAAATTGTAAGCCTGGCATTGCTGTTTGTCACACAATGCGAGGCTAAGGCCCCTCTGAGCACCTTTGGCGCTCATTGCAAGCCTCTTCCCCTGTGTAGTTTAGGGGCCTCGCAATGAGTGTTACTGTCTTGGGTAAGTGTTAGTGCCTTGGGTTAAATGTTACGGTCTTGGATCAAGTGTTACTGGCTTGTGTTAAGTGTTACTGGCTCTTTTTTACTGCCTTCGGCCTCGTTTTGATCCTGTTTACGTTTTTTCATCTGCCTGTGGTGCTCATTGCAGCCTAAGTCCTGGGGGTCTCGCAGTTGTGGCCCTCGCTTTGCGAGGGCCGTAATATTTAACATTGCATGACCAACACCGCAAATGTGACCTGCAGCCATGGTCCACACATATATATATATCAGAGTTTGGATTAGAAGAGGGTGGGCAACTGTATTGAAGCCGGCGGAGAGGTGCAGGACAAGTAGAATAGAGTAATGACCATTTGATTTGGCAGTTATCAAGTCATTGGTGACTTTGTGAGGGCTGTTTCTGTAGAGTGTTGGGCCCGGAAGCCAGATAGAAAGGTGTCAAGAAGGGAGTTGGAGGAAATAAATTGGGTAAGGTAAGTGTAAATGTGTAGCTCAGGCTGTTTTAAAGCTAGGGGAAGTAGAGAGATAGGGCGATAGTTGAAAGCGGAACCTGGATTAGATGAGGGTTTCTTAATAATGTCGTGCACAAAAATAAGGTAGCTCAGCAGCAGGATAGCTAGGCCTTAGAACAGAAAAGTAGTAGCTAGCCATACTGATATTGTAGATGGAGCCAGACAGTGCACAGGTGTCACAAGCATGAGGGAGCTCAGCTGCAGGTTAGCTAAGCCTCAGGACAGGTGTAGTAGCTAGCCACAGAGATTGTGGAAGGAGCCCGACAGTGTATCAAGCAGGCAGGAGCTCAGAAGCAAGAAGACATAAAGAAATCCAAACGGAACTAGGGTAGTAAAGTAAAAACTCAACAAGATCCAAGAATGATAGACAGGTACCAGGGAACCAGGAACTTTCGAATTTAGCAGATATTCACAGGAGAACCAGGGCCCCCAGATAAGACAGACTCTTGAGAAGCTGGTTTACATACCCCAGGTGCAAATTAGGCCACAATAGCATTGCAGCTGAAAAATGGAGTGTGGACCTTTAAATACCAGAAACTAGTCTGTGCGCCTAGAAGTAGGAAGACACTGGCATGAAAAGTAAGGCACCACTGGGCTAGGCAAGGGGTCTCTTGAAGGACAAAATCACCAGTAGAATAACAGATTCCCTTGCCTACTGCTTATCTCCCTCCACTACTGAATAGAAAAAAGAAATAGCTGGACCCCTCAGACTTTCATGAAGTGTTGAAGATAGACAACAGTGGCCCTTTAAGATAGCTTTTAAATCAGCTACCCAGGGAAAACTATTTGTTGCATAAGAAACTCACTTTTAAATAACAATCCAGCATTTATAATGTTTGCAATTACCAATAAATCTATTTATTTACTATATTAACATTTCATTACACCCATGATGTGCATTATAACAGAAACTGAATTCATTTTGAATACTTTTTGTTTATTATGCTTATTTTTAAAATGGTGCATTGCTTATTTTCGTACATTACAAAACTTAAAGGGACTCAGTCACCCCAAAATCAAGTTGTTTTTTAAGGTTATTCTTAAAGAGCATGAAAAACTATCTGTATGTGTGTTATTAATTTTATTCTAAAGTTAATCAGTCCTGGGAAAATCCATTTTGTTGTTACTATATGTATATGCAATTGAGCAGCTTACGCCTATTAATTAGCTGCTTCGGTGTGCTATTTAGGATTACAGTACACTTGTCTCTATAGTGGCTAAAATAATGACGTGCAATGTTATCTGGCAATTAGGACCTCTCCTACCCTTATCAAGTACTCTGAGCCTCACATTAGCATACAGATACAGATTTCCTGTAAAGAAAAACTGCTAGTACAATGTATAGCCAGCTATTAAAGTTACAATTAAATCAACTTCCTGTTGGGGTGACAAAGTCTCTTTAAGAAAAAAATATTAGCTGTAAAATGGTAAGAAACTTTCTTTATTTTAATTTTATTGCCACAATATTTAATGTCCGGATGTCTGAGGAGTCAGTGTGGACAGTTTAGTGACGCAAAAAGAAGAGGTTTTAATTGCACTGAGAGCTGTACAGATGTGTATCTAAAATGCTAGTTTAGTGGGTGAATAGGGCAATTATACAGTTTTAATTGTGCAGTCATACAGTTTCTACTTGTATGTTTAAATAAAGAAAACCGCACAGCATAAATAGTCCAACTAACCCCACAGGATTATTATAAATCCTATGGTAACATAATTTAAACAGCTCACAAGATTATCTCCGTAACTGGATAGAAATCTTACATATTGCATGTAGCTCAGTGACCTGCTTCTGAGCATTCAGGTTTTGGATTGTCTTATCTTTTTGTATATACCCAGTCAGACACACATACACACACATACAGACACACACACACACACACACACACACACACATATATATATATATATATATATATATATATATATATATATATATATATATATATATATATACACAGTGGATATAAAAAGTCTACACACCCCTGTTAAAATGTCAGGTTTCTGTGCTGTAAAAAAATTAGACAAAGATAAATCATTTCAGAACTTTTTCCACCTTTAATGTGACCTATAAACTGTACAACTCAATTGAAAAACAAACTGAAATCTTTTAGAAGGAGGGAAGAAAAATAAAAAATAAAAATAATGTGGTTGCATAAGTCTGCACACCCTCTTATAACTGGGGATGTAGCTGTGTTCAGAATTAAGCAATCACATTCCAAATTGTGTTAAATAGGAGTCAGCATACACCTGCCATCATTTAAAGTGCCTCTGATTAACCCCAAATAAAGTTCAGCTGCTCTAGTTGGTCTAGTTGGTGATTAAAGTTTTGGAATGGCCCAGCCAGAGCCCAGACCTGAATCCGATTGAAAATCTGTGGGGTGATCCGAAGAGGGCTGTGCACAGGAGATGCGCTCGCAATCTGACAGATTTGGAGTGTTTTTGCAAAGAAGAGTGGGCAAATCTTGCCAAGTCAAAATGTGCCATGCTGATAGACTCATACCCCAAAAGACTGAGTGCTGTAATAAAATCAAACGGTGCTTCAAAAAAGTATTAGTTTAAGGGTGTGCATACTTATGCAACCATATTATTTTATTTTTATATTTTTTCTTCCCTCTACCTAAAAGATTTCAGTTTGTTTTTCAATTGAGTTGTACAGTTTATAGGTCACATTAAAGGTGAAAAAAGTTCTGAAATGATTTAACTTTGTCTCATTTTTTACAGCACAGAAACCTGACATTTTAACAGGGGTGTGTAGACTTTTTATATCCACTATATATATATATATATATATATATATATATATATATATATATATATATATATACATATATATATGCTAGGAAATTGCAAGATTGTCCGTCAAAAAAGAGAATAAAATTGTATGGCTGGCAATGCTGTTTACCACACAATGTGAGGCTTTTGCTCCTCTGAGCACCTACAGCCCTCATTGTAAACCCCACACCATCGCATGGCTTGCAATGAGCACCTTCGGCGCTCAATGCAAGCCTCTCCCCCTGTGTACTTCAACTTTCCTGTTTTGCCCTGATCACCTTCAGCGCTCATCACAGGGCTCGCAATGAGCACCTTCAGTGCTCATTGCAAGCCTCTCCCGCCCTCGGTGCTCATTGCCAGCCCCGAGATGAGCAGCTTCGGCACTCAATGCGTGCCGCACGATGAGGGGCTTTGCCACTCATTGCTGGCATTGGCCAACCCACCACTTGTCACTTGTCTTGGCCAACCCCCTCTGTGTCTTTTCCCCACCTCTTCCTCCCCTGTGTCTCCTTCCCATGTCCACTAAGTCTCCCCCCCTCTCCCCTGTATCTCCTTTCCCCCTCTCCTGTGCCTCCTTTCCCCCTCTCCCTTTGCCCCCTCTCTCTCCTGTGTCTCCTTTCCCCCTTTAGCTCCCCTGTGTCTCCTTTCCCCCCTCTCCTGTACCTCCGTTCCCCCTCTCCCTCTCCTGTACCTTTTCCCCCCCCCTCTCCTGTTCCTCCTTTCCCCCTCTCCCCAGTGTCTCCTTTTCCCCTCCCCCCTTGTGTCTCCTTTCCCCCTCTCCCTTTGCCCCCTCTCTCTCCCCTGTGTCTCCTTTCCCCCTCTCCCTCCCCTGTGTCTCCTTTCCCCCTCTCCCTCCCCTGTGTCTCCTTTCCCCCCTCTCCTGTACCTCCGTTCCCCCTCTCCCTCTCCTGTACCTTTTTTCCCCCCTCTCCTGTTCCTCCTTTCCCCCTCTCCCCAGTGTCTCCTTTTCCCCTCCCCCCTCGTGTCTCCTTTCCCCCTCTTCCTTTCCTTCCTCTCCCTCCCATGTGTCTCCTTTCCCCCCATCTCCCTCCCCTGTGTCTCCTCTCCCCCTCCCTCTCCCATACCTCCCGTTCCCCCATGTCTCCTTTACCCCCTAGTGTCTCCTTTCCCCCTCTCCCTCCCCTGTGTCTCCTACCCCCTCTCCCCTCCCTTGTCTCTCCGTTCCCCCTCCTCTCCCTCCCTTGTCTCCTTTCCCCCTTCCTGTCCCTCCCCTGTGTCTCATACCTGGATGCAACCCTGCCAGCAGCGCAGCACTCATTTCCTCTGTGGCTCCTGTTCTCCGTCCGGAACTATTTTCTGGATCAAGTCGTGTTTTGATCCAGAAAGTAGCTCTGGCCTGAGGACGGGAGCCGCAGAGGAGAAGACGGTGAGTGTGGCGCTGCTGACAGGGTTGCATCCAGGTATGTGCTTCAGCTACTGACAGGAACCAGGTACTGGGGGTGATGCGAGGCCTGTAGGTCTTATTGCAGCTGGGGGTACGTGCTTCAGCTACTGACAGGAACCAGGTACTGGGGGTGATGCGAGGCCTGCAGGCTCATTGCAGCTGGGGGTACGTGCTTCAGCTACTGACAGGAACCAGGTACTGGGGGTGATGCGAGGCCTGGAGGCTCATTGCAGCTGGGGGTACGTGCTTTAGCTACTGGCAGGAACCAGGTACTTGGGGTGATCCATGTTGCAGCTGGGGGTACGTGCTTCAGCAAATGGCCGGAACCAGTTACTGGGGGTGATGCATGTTGCAGCTGGGGGTACATGCTTCAGCTACTGGCAGGAACCAGGTACTGGGGGTGATACATGTTGCAGCTGGGGGTACGTGCTTCAGTTACTGGCAGGAACTAGGTACTGGGGGTGATGCGAGCCCTGCAATGAGCACCTTCGGGCCTCGCTTCGTGAGGGACGCAAAAGGGTGACCAACATCCCAAACGTCACCAACATTCGCAAAACCAATAACTATTATAGCGATATATATATATATACTAAATAATACATTTGCAAGCCCATTTGAAAGTCTAAAAATAACTTTAAAAACTATTTCCTGTTCCGGTTCCCAGAAATACAGTCTTTGCACTGCACTCCAGGAGACTGGGTTGGGACATGCAGATACAATGTATCTTACTCTTATATCCAAAGCACCATTTTATACATGGCTCATTTTAAGCATATGTTCACTGTATTACACAGTTTTAAGCGCACAGGATTGTATTGAATTATGCGCAAGTCAGGAAACCTACCCACAGATAGAACTGTTTTGAGGTAAATGCCTCTGATCAGTGTGGGGTTGGTTCTGGTTTGTGCATTAGATTTTGCGAGGATGGAGTTTTCCAAAATAATCATATAGTTTATGGTGAGCAAAAGATTAAGCAAAGCTCTCCATTGTGCAAGGTATAGACAATAAATAGTATTTCTGTAAGCCCATTTGAAAATCTAAAAATAATGGTTTATGGTGAGCAAAACAATAAGTGAAGCTTACAGAAAATAAATAGTACAGAAAAAAAATAGTGTTACAACCCTAAGATTTGAGGGATCATGTTTCCCCAAATTCTCTTCCTCTAGGACGTGTCTTGTTGTATTCAAGATCTCAGCATCCCAAGCAATGGTTATGACACAATAACAACACCTGCACCCTTGCTTAGTACAAGCAGACTGTTTATTATTGCTTCAGACACATTTTACAGATATTACGAAACTCCAACCCCCAGTTTCTATAGCCCCCCCCACCCCATTACTACAGTTACCAAGCCCTTCCTTCCCTGTTTCAGGGGTCTGTTCTTCCTACTGTGACCTCCTCTCCCCGCCACTAGCCATAAACCCTCCTCAAATGTTATGGATGTCCTTTGATCACTCATAAGATGCTAAGGTGGGGGTACAGTAACATCTGGGAATTGCACCTCTGGTCCAAATACATCAGAATATCACATAAACCATTTCCTGCCACCTTACATCAATAGCAGCATATACATAACCAGGAAACCATGACAGTGACTATATGCACACTAATTACTTACACATGACACATAAATGAAAGACAAATTGTTACAATCATTAAAACACATCCCATGTCCATTTATTAGCAAACAGATGTGATAGAGTCCCAAATAACAGTGTTACTTGTGGGAGTGCAGAGGGCCCCAAATTATCAGTCATGACAAATAGTACATTTGTAAGCCAAAGTGAAAGTCTAAATATAAATATATATATATATATATATATATATATATATATATATATTTATTTATTTTAAAAAAATAGTTTAACAAATAGCACAATTTCGCTGGGATACAGTCATTAAAGGTATATGAAAGTGAGATGGGCTATGAATGCATCCTGTAGAACGCATCATAACCCACCTAACAAAAAATGTTTGCATGAAAAAATGCAAACTTTTTTTGTAGAAAAGAAAATGTGCTGTGGTGATGTAGACACCCCCAGCAACTGAGATTTGCATATGGGATATCTAATTTTTAATGAGATATCCAATATGCAGCACATGTGCATGCTGATTGGCCAAAGGAAAGGAAAGTGTCTGAGATCATGTGACTTCCCACAGTAGGGCAGACTACAGGTGATAATTGAGCATGTCTGCACAATCCCCAGGCAAAAAAGAAACAATGTATAAGTTATGCTAATTATCCCTGGGAATTTCTGGGGGTGTCAACATTGAGAGAAAACAGTTTGCAAAAGCAAGAAATTCAGCAAACTTCAGGCTAACCGTTTAACTGTTTGCTTTTGAATTTTTTCATGCAAGCAATTTTTTTCAGACACTATAAATTCTCCTCTATCAGATGCATTTATAATCCAGCTAACTTTCATATACCTTTAAGCCTTTTTTAATTAGAACAAAATCAATGTTAAAGCGTCTGCTATGCCGTGGAGGCATCCATGATGGAAGCTGTGTGTGTGAGAGGGCAGTTTACATTTCTGGAGAACTGTAAACCCATCTATTATTTCAAAGTTCTGCTTTTGGACCTGTGAGGGAGAAAGGGTGGTCTGTCACTTTCCGTTTAATGAATTTAACTAATTAATGCTTCTGACTTCTTCCTCTTTCCTACCCCTCCACCCTCCCTCCATTGATGCATATAAAACACACACACAATCCAGCTTGATCACATGACGACACATGACCACTTCTCAGGAAGTAATGTAACAAACACAAAATTGCATAAACAGAATTCTCAAAAGTGTTTGTCTTCTCTTAAAATGTTTTATGTCCATGACTGACTCAGCTGCTAATGTTGTTAGTTTGTAACATACTTCACAATCAAGTGTTTTTTTTCTTGAACTACATTGGTCATTTAAATATCCAGATGTGTCTAAATCCTAGTTGGGGCTAATGGCTCGTCTGGCTGAGAAAAGGACAGCTGTAGATTGAGTACTTGTATGACTTTCATATGTAAGAAGTGAAATCATTGGTTTAAGGAGTAAATAACAAAAGGACAACAACTACAATCAACAAAACTTAAATGAAGAAAAAAAAAAGGAAGGCGAGGTGAAAAAAACAAAACAAAGAGAGATAATGGTTTTAGCTTGTACATACACTTTTGATTGTAGACCTAGCCAGTGTTAAACTGGTGGACTTTGATAACCGTTGTTTTTTAATCCTTTTATTACTGTTGATAATTTTATTTTACATAGGGCACTAATTTCATTGTCAGAGAACTGGAGGGCAGAGTAGAGTTTTTTTGTAGATTGCCTGGTCCACCCAGTGTATTTGTCTATAGATTGTTAGCCCACAGAGTGTATTTTAGTAGGTTTTCCATGCCCTTCAGACAACTGTGTGGTAGTACTAGTAGAGTATATATTTTGGTCTTGCTCTAGACCAGCTTTGGTCATGGAGTATCAATACATATTTCCTTATATTTATTTATTTGTTTGATCAATTATACTAAATGTAAATATTTTTTGTGTATATTTTTAAAATATAATGTAATGATAATTGTTCTAAACTGTTCAGAAACAATGAGCCAGATTCAATTGAGCTTTCGCATGTTACTGGAGCCCGTAAGTGAGGCCGCAAGTTAATTTGCTATTCAATTGGCGTCTTTTTGTGGGCTCCAAATGGGTTACAAGTTATGGCCTTGAAAAGTTTGCGATGGTTAACCGCCAAACTTACAGCCTCCCGAAGCCTTTGATCTTTCACTTTTGCAAGAGTTACGATGGCTAAAATCGCAAAAAGTTATTCAGTTGCTCCAATTTCCCCAAGCCCGCAAATGTTTTCACACCCGTAAATAGCAAATGAAGGAGAAAATCCTATGAGTGCTATAGAGGACCCGCAAGGGCGTTTAACCCCTGTCCATAGCCCTGTAAATGCAAATAAATATACATTCAGCAATAGTCCTGTAGCTGCTATATTATGGTGCCAACTGGGGATATATGCCCAGGACTTATGGTGTATGACAGGAACCCTATTGTTTTTACAATCTTTTTTTTTTTTTTTTACTCTAGGTACTTTACCTTTTAATCAACTTCAATAAAAGTTATATTTTATTTATATGGCATCTTGCTGGTCCTTATTTCATCTATAGAATCAGACTCACAATTTTGGGAATCATTAATTGGTCAGGTTCAAAGGTGTTCTTTTCTGTCTCTCCCTTTTTTGCAATACTAAAATATACAGTCAGGTCCATAAATATTGGGACATCAACACAATTCTAAACTTTTTGGCTCTATACACCACCACAATGGATTTGAAATGAAACGAACAAGATGTGCTTTAACTGCAGACTTTCAGCTTTAATTTGAGGGTATTTACATCCAAATCAGGTGAACGGTGTAGGAATAACAACAGTTTGTATATGTGCCTCCCACTTTTTAAGGGACCAAAAGTAATGGGACAATTGGCTGCTCAGCTGTTCCATGGCCAGGTGTGTGTTATTCCCTCATTATCCCATTTACAAAGAGCAGATACAAGCTCCAGTGTTCACTTCAAGTGTGCTATTTGCATTTGTTGCTGTTAACTCTCAATATGAGATCCAAAGAGCTGTCACTATCAGTGAAGCAAGCCATCATTAGGCTAAAAAAACTAAACAAACCCATCAGAGAGATAGCAAAAACATTAGGTGTGGCCAAATCAACTGTTTGGAACATACTTAAAAAGAAAGAACGCACCAGTGAGCTCAGCAACACCAAAAGACCCGGAAGACCACGGAAAACTACTGTGGTGGATGACCGAATAATTATTTCCCTGGTGAAGAAAACACCCTTCACAACAGTTGGCCATATCAAGAACACTCTCCAGGAGGTAGGTGTATGTGTGTCAAAGTCAACAATCAAGAGAAGACTTCACCAGAGTAAATACAGAGGGTTCACCACAAGATGTAAACCATTGGTGAGCCTCAAAAACAGGAAGGCCAGATTAGAGTTTTCCAAACAACACCTAAAAAAGCTTTCACAGTTCTGGAACAACATCCTATGGACAGATGAGACTAAGATCAACTTGTACCAGAGTGATGGGAAGAGAAGAGTATGGAGACGGAAAGGAACTGCTCATGATCCAAAGCATACCACCTCATCAGTGAAGCGTGGTGGTGGTAGTGTCATGGCGTGGGCATGTATGGCTGCCAATGGAACTGGTTCTCTTGTATTTATTGATGATGTGACTGCTGACAAAAGCAGCAGGATGAATTCTGAAGTGTTTCGGGCAATATTATCTGCTCATATTCAGCCAAATGCTTCAGAACTCATCGGACGGCGCTTCACAGTGAAGATGGACAATGACCCGAAGCTTACTGCAAAAGCAACCAAAGAGTTTTTTAAGGGAAAGAAGTGGAATGTTATGCAATGGCCAAGTCAATCACCTGATCTGAATCCAATTGAGCATGCATTTCACTTGATGAAGACAAAACTGAAGGGAAAATGCCCCAAGAACAAGCAGGAACTGAAGACAGTTGCAATAGAGGTCTGGCAGAGCATCACCAGGGATGAAACCCAGCATCTGGTGATGTCTATGCGTTCCAGACTTCAGGCTGTAATTGACTGCAAAGGATTTGCAACCAAGTATTAAAAAGTGGAAGTTTGATTTATGACTGTTAATCTGTCCCGTTACTTTTGGTCCCTTAAAAAGTGGGAGGCACATATACAAACTGTTGTAATTCCTACACCGTTCACCTGATTTGGATGTAAATACCCTCAAATTAAAGCTAAAAAGTCTGCAGTTAAAGCACATCTTGTTCGTTTCATTTCAAATCCATTGTGGTGGTGTATAGAGCCAAATAGATTAGAATTATGTCGATGTCCCAATATTTATGGACCTGACTGTATATATATACACATTTCAAGAAATAGCAGATTGGAAGCTCTTTTACGATAAAGAACTAGGACTAAACCCAACTAGTTTGCATTTTATAAAAAACGATTGGAAGCTACCTGTTTAAGACCCTTGCAGTATATGAAAAATAGCAGTATTTTAATAAACATTAGATTAAGTTTATATAACAAAGCATCCAAGAGACTCCAAAAGACAGCATTTAACTCACAGATCCAGAAGGCCTCTTTCTTCAGATACCCTTCAGAAAATCCTATAAGAGGGACAAAAATGTCACCTGCATATTTCTTTTTTAAGTAATACCTTATATAGAAGCCCATTGAGTGAACATAATGAAATGCATTAGCAAAAAGTACAAATATGGTGGTTTGAACAGTAAGTTCAAATATCGGTGATAAGGTCAATACAAGCAATCTTAAACTACCACTAATGTTTCATATTTCTCGGGACAGAGTAGATGAGTTCCATGTTATTTATGGATTTTAGGTAAATAAAGGGACCAGAGCATGGACCAGAAAGCAGTGTTGGGTTTGTGATGTAACTAACTGTAGTGCTAGTGAATAGGTAATTAATTCCTTAAGGGAGGATACCTGGGATAGTAGTTGTGTGCCTGGACTACCAGGACTAGGGAATTAATTTTGGAACCAGGAATAAAATGTGTGAGATTGAAACATAAAAAGGCATGTGAGGAAGGGCTATCAAGAGGTTGTGTAGTCTTGAAGGGGAATGCCAGGTATACTTATTTGATCCTAGATAACGCCTATTGGATAGCATAAGAATTTTAGAAGCATTTCTGCATAAAATCAATGCTCTCCTACATTCCAGTACAATTACATATGTTATATACTTTTATAATTTAATTACTACTTCTTCAATTTGGACCTTAGACTCTTACATTTCCACTTTAAACATTTCCAGTGTTTAATTTTCTGCAAGACCCCATAACACTACTTAAAATGACCACCATATTCTTCCCTGCTACCAGAGATCCTTTCAATGACCACTATAGTCCTCAACCTTTAATCATTAACATATTATTGTTTATTCTCCACAGGGCCGTTTATACAACCGAGCTCGTATTCTTGGACATGTTGTAATTGGACCCAAAGCCTCAGAAGCTGGGCTGGATCACTGGAAAGATATGTGTAATCGAGCACCGGTGGAGTGCGCCCGTTGGCATTCACTACAGCCCGATGCCTTCTAGTGGGGTTCTAGATCTAACCAAGGGGCAAGACTTTGGAGAATGCTGTTTGGCCAGTGTCAACTGGAAAAAAGAAGAGCCACACTAGAACTAAACTGGCTGTTTGATATTACAGTCAATAGACTTAAGACTTTTCAATGAGGATTGAACAGGAAATTCATCACATTCTCGGGAAACCTAATAATTGCAGTATAAATTTATGTATCCATATATTATATAGTACTGAAAAGGACAGTAGGTACTTTGGTTACATGTTGTTTTACGTGGGATTTTCTATGTCTGAAAAAGCCTTGGGGGTTACTTTAGTGTGAAGGAGGGTGATCCTTCAGCAATAATTGTATTCAAGCATTAGCAATCATGTACACAGTTAGTGAGACAGATGCAATATATGCATTCACAAATGCTGATACAGACATATATGCACATTCATCTATATAATGTAATATCCACTGAATACCATCCTCTTTGGGATAGGACTATAAATATGTATTTTAGACACACAACACTATATCCTGTCATAGAACCAAATACTGTTAGAACTTTTAAAATAGAAATCATGAGAAACCAAATTAATTGTTAACGACAAATGTGTTTCTAGAAAGGAACACATATACATGTAGACCAGCATAGAAAAAAACACATATACAGTAAATATACACTCGCCAATTCCTATTTAACCTTTCCTGCTTCCAGAGATTCATTTACTATTTAAGAACGTATTTCAGATAAGTCCATGATAATATCTGTTACCTTAAAACATAATCATTTCCTGTCCCAATGGATTTAATTCCTTTCACCTTCTGTCATAACCATTCCCCAAATCTCCCTGTTCATAGAAATCTGACTTGTCATACATTTTGCATACTTATTACACAAAGCTATGCAAAATGTTTCAGATACTGCAAACATATAACAATTTACATTTACATGGAGATAGATCACACACTGTGCAACGAAACAGTTTGGGAAACCATATATTTATTTCAGATTTGTATAAATAATAATAAAGATAACAATTATGTATATATATAAAATGTGTTTGTATATATATATATATTAATAGCATGAGATATATTGCGAGGTATGGGCTTATCTGTTCTAGTCCATACAATAATATATAAAGAGAAACATCATTTTTTGTTTATTCATATTTCCATGTTGCTGCCTGGAGCAGTGTTGCAGATCTCACTTACATACGGAGGGTTAACCCCTTCATAAAATTAAACTTTTCTCCTAGCATGTAATTAAGTCACTTCTATATTTATTTAAAACTTCATTAGATCAGGGGTCTGAAAGAAAAATAGTGACAGCATTTGCTGTGTCTCAATATTTTCTTTGTTTTTTTCTTTTATAATTGGGATATCCACTGGTTTTCCCCACTCTTATGGCCTGTACAAATACTCTGAGTTAAAACACTGCATAATCAACACTGGGATGATCAAAGTATACAGATATTTTCAATTTTGTCATTGAACAAATACATTGAAAATATGGATATGTTGCTAGTGAAATTACATCCTGTCTTTTCCATTCTGTGAGAACATCAAGATGTTTATGTTGTGGTAGCACTTGGATTTAGGCATTATTAACATTAATATGTTTAATAAATATTGGATTTCATGTATTCATTTGAGTTTCTGGAAAACATTGTAATAGTGTGAAGGAACTTCCAACCAGACTTTCTATCAGTTATTGAAAATAGCATATGGTTTTCTTTACATGAATGTTTAAAATGTGCTTTTACTGCCTGCACAACCTGCTTTTGCAACAATGTTAGGACCTCTTTAGGTTAAATGGGGTTGAATCAGACACAGCCAGCTTATTGCCAGAGCACAAGGGAAGAATATTTATATCTGAGCTGTATGTTTATTTGAAATTGATATAACACACATATAGGAGCAATGGTGCAAGTACAGACCTTAATGTGAACCCGGCTTTTAATGATGCAATAGCGCAAACATCTGTGCTCCAAAATTACATTTCTTTCTACTATATGGGCAAGTCTAATGTGCAAATGCAGCATCCTGCTGGGGGTCTAACTTAATATATTGACGGAGGATATAATTAATAAAATGAAAGGGACAGTTACTTTAGCACAATTTGGATAACACCAGTGGAAAGATCTCATGAAGGCAAGTTGAAATACTTTTTTAAATACGTGCATTTTTTAGGAAGATATGGCTTTAAAAAAAAAAAAGTATGGACTTCTGTGTGTTTACTTGAATAAGACAGCCCAGATCCTAAAGCATAAGATCAGACACACCCCCTAAGTGACTTCCACCATCAGGCTGCAGGGGACTCAATGCAACTCTTTGTGACTGACAGGGGGAGTGCCCAGCACAGCAGTGACATCATGGGTAGAGGCTGCACTTTCTGAACTGCCTGTATCTCAGCCATTCTCTTTAGAAGCACCAAAAGTAGCCCCTCCGATCATTGACCTGCACTAAACCAGTGGAAAGCTGCAGCCTGTGTCACTGATTTCTGTAGAGATAAACTATCTCTAGTTGATTCCTATGCTATTCCATGCAGCCATAAGTAGGATGCAATACAAATAGGTGAGTTTCAACAATATTTCTGATTAGAAAGCCTACGCTATTCCATACCCCTTAGTTGATTCCTATGTTATTCCATGCAGCCATAAGTAGGATGCAATACAAATAGACAAGTTTCAACTATATTTCTGATTAGAAATCATATGCTATTCCATACACCTTATTTGATTCATATGTTATTCCATGCAGCCATAAGTAGAATGTACTACGAATGGGCCAGTTTCATCTCTCTCTCTCTCTTCCATGCTCTGATTTCACACACACACATAAAGCCCAATTAAATTAGAAGCAACGTGAGACCCGCAACGGCTGGGGGCTTGAAATTAGAACATGCCATGAGTAACGGGCTTGAGATGCAAACCTGTAAACCATTTTTCGAACGTTGGATGCGCAGCCGTGAACATGATCAATTAGTCAAACCCGTAGTTACGGGTTTAGATGGAGCCAATGACAACAGAGATCGTTGTCATTATGTCACTGAAAAATGGAGGTTGGATTTCAAAGTCTTACAGGCTTAAATTACAAGTTACGATCGGTCCCACATTCCAGAAATCATGCAATATTGATAAAGACATAAATATGATATTCTAGTCCATGCGAGTTCTATTATATGTATTAACACATTGATTGCCGGGATCGATATAACACAGAATTTAAACATAATAAAAAGTATTTTATATTGCAGATTCGCAAGCTTCAGAATGCTGTGCTATTTATTTCAATACCTAACATCACTTTCCCTTTTAATATAAGTACAGGAGTGTGTGTATATTTGCATTTAAAGTGCTACGGATTGGACTTTAATCCCCTTGCGGGTCCTCTCTAGTACTCGTTGGCTTCTTGGCTTTATTTGCGGGTTACAGGGTTGAACACAAGTGAAATTGTTGCAATTTAATAGCATGATTTGAAATGTAGCAGTTACGGGCCTGAGAGAACAAAGGATTTGCAGGCCCGAAGTTCCACGTTCCATGTCCCGTAGGTTTTTTCGGCCTTAAGCCGCAAGTTGTGAGAGGCTTGCTTTACGGGGCCAATTTAATAGCCGCAAGTCTAAAAGGCTACGTTACAGGTTACGGTTTTACACGTTGGGGGAATTTAATAGGGCTGATAGCCTTGTAGCGAGCTCTACAGTCGTTTTGGCATACCATTGCTACAGAGTGCAGACCTTGCTGTCATTTTCACTAAGACATTAGAACCTTGATGGTTTTTGTTAAAATGTATTGCCCATTTTTAATATTTTTGCCCACCTCTGTTATATTTCAGCACAAATTCATTAACACATCATTGATTTATAATACTTATGCCCCTGAAAGTTTTTTCTCTTTCATATTGTTTTATACTCTTGCTTTCTCTTCATCTTCCCCAGTACATAGAGCTTCAGCGATTTGCATGATCTCACAGCTAATAACTCCATACTGTACATACTTTCAGAACTGAATGACAAATAATTTATCTTTTAGGATTTTCAAAATGGAGTTCATTATTACTATATTCATCAGTTTCAGATTAATTATAATCCTACAAAGGATTTCACAACAAAGCCAGTGATTGAGAAGGAAAACTGGAAAAATGGTAGTGTCTCGAATTGTCAGGCTAATTGATCATTCAAAGCAGGTCCCATTCCCATGTTAGCTGGATGTATTTGCATGGCTCTCTCCAAACTTGAACTCCTGTCCTCTCTGCTGAGGTCGGTATGGTCTTGGGGAGAGAAGAGCAGTGGCTCTGGGAGTGAGGGGTCCCTGAGTGTCACTGGTTGCCTCACTGTCAGCTTGACTTCTGGGACTCATTGGAGATCCCTCGTTGGACCTTCTCCAACTCTTCCCTAAAGATGCAGGAAGATTGAGCCTCTGAGGGATTGGAGAAGGAGTAGACCTGGTGTTGATGGGGGTTTGTGGCCTGGAAGTTTGTGGGGATGATGTCCAGGAGCCTTCCGAGGTGCTCTGGAATGGAGTACGACTTCCAGTCACAGGTGCTGAAGAGTCTTGGCTCCCTGGTGTATGCAGCCTGGCTTTGACAACACTCTGTGGGTTTCTAAATTCTGCCTCATTGTCAACTGGTAGCCGAGGCACTACAGGGTCAGACAAGTCTCTTTTCTGGCGTGGGTTGGAGATGCTCCTTATCTGCTGGACCTGCTGCTGAAAACGCAGCTTTGCTGAGAGAAACAGAGACACAATTGAGGTTACTAAGATATTCGACCAAAATGTGTTTCATTTTGCATGAAAAAGAGAATTACAGTACAGACAAAGTAACATTGTTTTAGAAAGATTGGAGATATAGACAGACTCTGTTTTGTTCTAAGACATAGCCATACACAGGCTGATTTAAGCACCATTTTAATTCCCCAATGTGAAAAAGATTAATAGGTGCCTGATGCTTTCAGAAATGTTTTCATAACCTACTGTATTTTTGTCTTACCTTTCATTAGAGACTCATTTTTCTCCCGTAAAACTTTAATTTCAGATGCCATTGTGGATAACTGAAATTAAATGGGAGACCATCAGAAGAATGTTTCCTAAAATCGTCTACAGAAAGAAAAAGGTTACTCAATGTATAAACAACAATATCTGTGAGAGGGTGCCATCATTTTAGTAGATTTCAGGTTTTCGTGTGTGTTAGTAAAGTAATATCAGCTAACAAAAGGATATACTATAAATTAAAATGACCACCATATTGTTCCCTGCTAGCAGAGATCCTTACATACACTTATATAAAGTAAGCAGACATGATATTCAGTTAGTAGGTAGAAGTATTGTTAGCAAGCACTATATTACAAGGGTAAGGGTGGTATATAAGTGGAATAGCCTTTCAAATAAAATAATGCTTGAGATTTGCATAATGTGATCTTGAAGATTTAAGAAGCTATAGCTTTACATGTAAATATAATGGACATACAAGATGGAACTATTGCTTCTTATCTGCTGTCAAATCTGTGTTGCTCTGTTTACATCCGAAAAATGTATAAAGAGGACATTAATGACTAATTGTTATAGTCTGCACAGAAAAGTATGAAATAAAAACAAAGTTAAGGATGGAACCATTTTTCAGATTAAAAACAATAGATTTTTCATATGTTGTGATTTATATTATCACTTTATACAGATAGTACATGATAGAGTTACTGGTTACAGGTATTTTCGGGCACAGGAAAAACTCAGTAAAAATGCCAATATACCTAAATTAAAACTAGAATATGCCAATATACCTGAACATGTTCTAAAGCTATTAAATGACACTTAAGGGTGTACTTATTTACGGAAAGAAGATGTATTTTAGGTGATATATGGTAATGCACTTAGGTATAGTAACCATAAGACAATGAATCACAGTGATGTTCGAGTAGGATCAGTTTCTATATTCCCCTGTACCGTTTCTGATTTTTCTACAAGTTGTCTCTGCAAATTCCTGATGTCTTTTTCTTGCTCATTTCCCTGTAATTTCTGGAGATCCTCCTGCAGCCGATTCCTCTCCTCTTCAAGTTCCTCTTGACGTGTTTCATGGGCTTTGATGGAACTGAATACATTCTGAGGGAAGATAAGTGAGTGAGAGGAAATACATATTACCCAAGACCTTAAAACAAAAACATGTTACCCTATGCTGGAAGTGAGACCTTAGACTGGCTAGACTTATTCCCTATACCCACTAAAAGCAAAAAGCATGAGTCATACAACCCCATTTCAAAAGATTATTTATTTAACAAATGGAATGAAAGGCATCAAACATATTCTCCTGCATAAGAGGTGTTAACAAAAACCCAGTGTATTTAGAGATCGGAGCTACAACAAATGCCTTTTATAATGGAGTAACAGTATGTGGCCTCTGTTTTTATTAGAAATGGCTCTATGTTAGCTTTATAAAAACACAATTATTGAACTGCGTGGTAAAGTTTTAATTGGCACTCAGTGTGTTCAGTAGAATCAAGTGTTTTTCTTAACCTCATCCTGTCATTATCAGACAGACAATAGAGATAAACAACTACAACAAACCACTGTCTCATACATTGTTTACTTAAGGTTGTGTACTTTACGCAAGATCGCATCACTAGGTGCATCACTTTGTGCACTTTGCCTGAAGCATGATCAGGTAAACTCCTGATCTCACAATGTACACTAATTACCTTCACTATCCTGGATTTCCCAGCCCATTCCTCAGGCGATCTTTCCTCTTTTGGAAGCTTTGCGTAGGCTTTAGTCAACTTCTCCTTCTCCTTGAACAAACCCTTAAGCTGCAGAGATAGAAGCACACTCTGATTTAAATATAGTATACGTTATAGTGTGTAATATATATGGTTATGTTATGTTTCAGGGGTAACCTCTTTGTGACACCGTTACCTCATATGAGAAAGGTGAAGCCTAAGGCAGCACATATTCAGGGTACAAAAGACTACCCCAAATTGCCCATACTTTGGCATGGAATAGTCTGTGCTTATGTAGAAAAAAAAGGGTGACATGTATGTCTCTAAAATGACCTGGCATTTCCAAACATACAATATATATGATAATACGCACCTGTATCCTTATGGTTATATATTTGTGCGTGTGGTAACTTTTACAGCATATTGTGTAGTATTGCAGCACTGCAGACACCTCTCATATATCTTTGTTTCACTACTGCTAATATTTTCAAATGGGAGATAAAATACATGACTGATGTTCGAAAAGATAGAAGTTGTAACTTATAATGCTGAAGAAAAAGGGCATCTATAGTCAATAGATTGTAAACATGACCTCATATGCAATTTAACACAGTGACGCTTTTATCCACTTACTAGAGGCCTTTCAAAGTACATAACAATATTTTTGAAGCTCCCAGGGAACAGCTGCGATAAAGAAGCCATGCCTTATGTTGCAATGGGTTGTGCAGAAACTATGGACATAGATATTTCCTTGACAGTGGCTGTGCCAGAAACTGGCCATGCAATTTCATTGCCCTTGTTGCAATGACCTTTTTTTTTTTTTTCCCTACCAAAAGGTGTAGTCTCTTCTCAATTGTAAAGTTGTGAGTTTTGTAAGGTGCTTTGGAAACAAGCACTATGCACGATTGATTTTAAGCCCAAAGACAGGGCACTCCATTCTTTTGCAATGTGTCAATATTGTTTTTGCCTTGTACTTGCTCCGTGTTAAGATGGCATGTTAAAAATAAAGTTTACTAATAATAATAAATAAAAAAAACTTCATGTAAACTTCTGGCAGTAAGTGCTAAATATTGTCTTCTACTGGGATGGAGTAGGGAGATGAGGTAGAGCATGAGGGGCAGAAATACTATTCCATAGAACCAGACATGGGATACCAATGGTTTATTACCTGCTCTGTAACCAATCTGTGCTGTTTCTTTAAAGTCTCATTGTCCACTTCCAGATTTTTGGCCACTTGTTCATTTATTTTGGTCTGCTTGGAGAGTCCCTGCAGAGACAGAAACAGCTGAGATGCAGGAGCACTAGGAGTGATGGATTAAGAGAGGCCGAAGAAAGATGAACAGCGATAAATCAGAGAAGAAATGTCAGGAGAAAAGACAGGAGGACAATGTAAGGGGAATTGATAATATAGGATATAGAGCAAAGAGTGAATTTAGTAACAAAAGCAAAACATTAAACAACTTTAGGCTGACTTTGTTTTTTTTTTCTTTGAATACTAAAAATACTGAGAAGCTGCTCACGTTAAGAATGTCTTGTAGCTGGTAAAGAGAATCCAGAGTCTGATTCTTCTCTTCTTGTAACTCCACATTGCGTCCCTGGCACTCTGATTAAAAACATAGAATACCCATCAATCAGGATATGTTCAGAAGACATAAATGTCACTGGAGCAAACTTGTGCTATTATCTACGTAATGATAGCAAATACTTGCTAATTACTACATGGGGGTCTGATTGCATTGTTTTCCTTATAAAGCCTTAAGAATCTCAACACATGCAGGCCCTAGGGAGCAATCAAGCTAAACGTATTCTTAAGTCAGTTTCTTAAATAGATTTGATTGTAGAATGAAAACAATGCATGTGGACCTCTACCCTGAATGAATAGTTAACAGGGCTGACTTGGTGGGTAGGTCAGGATATTTCTATTATTAAAATCACATTTATGGTGTTATTATAATCTAATGTTATATTCATATTATATCTTTCTATTATATCTGTGTATATTATTTTATGTGTTTTCATACATTTATATACATACATCTTAAGAAATGAAGGGCCACATTCAATTCCAAGACAATAACTCGACCGCAGACAACCGCATGTCTGTGAGTGAGTTGCGAGCTCCCGTTGGTCTCCGTTTGCGAGGCTATTCAATTGCTCAAGCTCGCAAGTTGCGAGCTTGAAGCGACAATCATAAACCATGCACTGGTTCGGAAGCAGTTCAGGGTGGGAACATGATCAATTAAGCAAGCCGGTAACCTCCCATTTGAAATCAGCCAATAGGAAATGAGACTGTCAGAATTACGGCAGTAAAACATGGAGGTTACTTGTCATTCAATTAGGTTTGGGGATATGATATCCGATCAGACTCGCAAAGCAGCAAAATAAAGAATTATGTAATTTAATGCCAATACTGTTCTAGTCCATGTGGGTGGCCTAATATGTATTAACTCGTTGATATCTGAGATCGATTAAACCCTGAAATGAAACATAAAAAATAACTTTATTTCCTGCCGATTTGCGAGCTTGAGACTGTAGTGCAATTCATTCTAATGTCTATCATCGCTTTCCCCGTTATTTACAGTGCAGGACTGATCTTTTATTAGCATTTACAGTGCTACGAATTGGTGTTTAACCCCCTTGCGTGTCCTCTCTAGCACTCCTTCATTTGCGGTTTACAAGTGTGAATAGCGATTTACAATTTTAACCCTGCGAAAGTGAAAGCTCAAGGGCTTCTGAAGGGTGTAAGTTACGAGTTTGACGGATGCAATTTTTTCAAGCCTGTAACTCATAAACCGATCGTTCGGAAAAAGACGCCAATTGAACAGCAAATTTACCTGCAACCACATTTACGGGCTCCCGGATCTCAAAATCGGCTAATTGAATGTGGCTCTAAGTTTATAACTTAGTAAATACTCCCTAACAGTTCCCATTGGAAAATAGTCACATATTCTATTGGAATGTTTTTTTGTAGATTACCGTATATTGTCTGGTTCCCAATTAATACATTTGTCTATGGTATGTAACGTGATAGTTTTACACTGAAATGTCTAAATGTAATTAAGATAAAGATAATTTTATGAGTTAAGGTCAAAAAGTCATTAGGTCATTTTATTTTTATTGTTTTGATTGTAATATGAAATTACAAGATATCAATTGACATTTGTTTTGCCTTATATATCCCATATGTGTCTATGGAACAAGTATACATTTTCTTATTGGTTAACAACTCTGACATCACCATGGATTCTGATTGGTTATCAAACACATAGCTTGATTGGAATTTCAGATAAGAAAATTAATCTTTGGTATTATTAAAAGAGAGACAAAAGACAAGGACTCAGACACAACCAGGGAAAGAATTGGAGCAATCATAGGAAAGGACACAAACTTCTTTAAAGAAGGCCTAGGAAACACACATTGAAAAGGCTAAGAAGAACACACTAATGCATACTATTGGGACATTTCCAAAACATATACATAATCCATAATGTATATTCCAGAAGCTACAAAAAAAACTTTTACAACTCACTCACAAAAGAATTTTGAAACAAAAGAAAAGGTTCCAACCTTATTGGGTTAGTTATTGAAGGAACCATGGACAAGACATTGGAATTGGGTATTGTATAAGTTTAATATTTCTCTAAATGTTCTTTTTATTACAATTATGGAAATATTTTGTTAATTTACTATACAGTAGATTGCTATATCAATATTTATCTGATTATCAACATAATCTTGTAAATTGACATACAACATACAGATTAATTTTATAAATATAACACATATCAGCTGTTATAGCAATCCAATATATTTTGATTTGAAACCTCATTGTAATGAAAAATATTCTCTTTTTGAATTAGAGATAATATCATAAATAGACTATACATTATATATTATTAAAATGGTATTGTATCCTAAACATACCAAAATAATCTAACCATCCATGATATCATAATTACCATATCAATTATATAAATTGTGGACTATGTGAACAAGAATGAGCAGTAAGAGGCAGAGTGTGAGCTGAAAAGTATACATAGTGATCATTAGTGATTTCCATACCTTGGATGGACTTTTCCAGCTGTAGAAGGAAGTCTTCACAGCGAGAACACTTTTCCTTGTGCACTGGAGTCTGAGACCCTTTTGGGCTAAACTTGCTTGGTCCGGGCTGAGCAGTGGGTGAGAAATTTTCTTTCTGCATCTGTATCTCTGCCAACTTAAAAAGGGAACGCCAGAGGATAGATAAAGTAAAGACATTTCACAATGATAAAGGTCTGCACAAGAGCATTTTTTTGAAGAACTTGATATGATAATGTACAAAATATTTTTACAAAGTTTAAAATCAATCAAGCCTTTAATTTTTAAATATTGAACTAAATTTTGCTTTAATGTTGACAAACATTTTATCTTTGTTCCTAACAGCATTAGACACTGAGAGGAACAGTGGATGCAGATAGCTACTCGGTTATGTTAAAATATTGCCACTTCACATAGGCACTTAACCACAGTACTTAATAGAAGATGCTTTTATGCTCCTGCCTTGCATATCTGCTAATTGAATTTGTTCTTTACAGTTGGTATAGCTCACAGAATCAGTGTGCAGGGAGATATGTTTGAATAAAACCAAGTAATTAATTACATAAGAGCATGGTTTACATTACCATGAACTGCATATAGTTTTTCTAAAAAGTCCAAGTCTGGCATGTGTGTTCCTGTTATTTAATCCTTCATCACAAGAACATGTATATGGAATACAATTTACTCATAGCTCCCTAAACCTGCTAGTCTATTGTTGCAGACATTTGGCTGCTGTGAAGATATGATGACACCCAGGACATTCGTACACAGTGTTTTCTAGCCATGCTCAGTATTTACCTTCAGCTCCAGTGAGGATCTCTCAATGTCCATCTCAGTTTTCTCCATCTCACTCATCTGCTTGAGATGTCTCAAAGTCTGATCACTACAAGAGAAGGGGGAAACAAAAAGCTCAACAATTCCCAACTTATTTATCCCTACCCTTGCAGTCAGCTTCCTCATAACCACATCTATTATAAAGGTGTTGCATTAAAATAGACATGGAGCACATTTATGTTTTTCATGCATTTAATAGATCATGTTTGAAACATTACCAAAGTTGTGTTTTGCCTGACAAAATATTAAGCAAAACCTGTTTAAATGTAATTAAAACTAATAACTGCACAGAGCATATGTATGTCTGTAGGTTTCACTGGCAGACATGCATGCCTCATACATCTATATTACTGCTCAGCTGACAGGGACAAGATTCCAGATAAGTTAAACATTTGAATTAACTTTTTCTGCTTTGAGAGCTTCAATTGAAAAAACCCCAAAACAAATGTAAACCTATCTGAGAAGCTAGATCTGTCTCCACTTCCTTCTTGTCACATGACTCAGATTGTTTCTGTAGAAGCCAATGAAAACATCTGGTAGCTGTTTAATTCTTTTCGACTTAACCATCTCTTAAATTTGATAGGACTGTAAATTAGCCATGGACATCAGGTGGGGCTGCCAGGTGGCTTCAATGGCATCCATAAAAATAATACTGAGTCATGTGACTGGAGGGAATTGGTGACAGACAAAGCACACCAGGCAGGTAACATTCATTTTAAAACAGTTTGTTGAATTTTTAAATACACATTTCTAGAATTAACAAGTAGTGAACTAGGTACTCACAGCCCTTTATTTGGAGCTTAAACAGGCCTTTTAACTATATTTATAGAAGCCTCATTACATAAATGAGAATGGATATAACAAAGGCTTTATTGATGAACCCTGGTACACTTACCTCTCTGCCATCTGTTCCTGAAGAGAAGCCACCAGCTGCTCTAGTCGCACCTTCTCAGAGCTGCACTCGGTGTACTGTGTAAAAGCAAAGACAACAATTATATGTACATCCTATCACTGTATATATACAAATCCAAAGTGAAATCTGATTGTTAATAAGCAGCAGCCTGAGAATATCCTCTCAACTCTACTAGACCTTTCCTTATATGTGTTTTTTTGAGAAAAATGTATTTGCACCAATTGGTTTCAAACATTCTGTGACAGCTTAACTACCTCAATTGCTATACCATGTGCCAACATTACATTTATCATTCTGTTTGCACTAAACCTTTTTATTTTTATAGGTCTGTGGTAAATGCATATTTACCAGTCTTTTGTCAGCCTCTTCACTTGTTCTGTACCCTGTAAAACCTCCCACAGAAGTCACGAAACTCTACCAATACCAACCAATGCCAACCTCCTAATTTCCCAACCAATTTGCCACAATTCTGCTAGCCTGTTCCAGCTTAGGTGCCCCATACCTGGCTTCGAGCAGACTCCAGTTCCTGATACTGCTCTTCCAGTTCAGTATCCTTCATCTTCAACATGTCCCAGACCTTATGCAGCTCCTCTCGCACCAAGACTAGCTCAGAGTCCACCTCTTCCAGGGATGCCTGCACCACAGATACCCCAATATCACTAACGTAAGCAGGGACAAATATACTAAGCCATGGTGCTTCAGACAAAATTTACAATATATGGCTTTGTGCAAAATGCATTAGATATAAGAGACCATAAAACAAGGTGAATCCAAAGGTTATATCCACAGATGACATTTTGCTATCCACTACATCCAATATGTCTTATTACACATGGTTTCACCTTTATCTGCCCAGGTTTCTCATTCTTCAGATCTTCCAGCTCCTGAATACAAACACAGAAATAAATATTTACAGTTCTGTAGATGCTATTTGGACTATATGGTGAAGAATGATGGGTGTGGCATACTAATCTGAGGTATTACCCTTATGTGGTTGGAGTTATTAAATATTTTCACATTCAAATGAACTGATTTGTCCATCTTAACTTTTCAAAAGCCAGAATTAACATATATGTTTCTACTGGAATTAGTTCATGTCTGTTTCATACAAGATTGTAGCATATCAAGCATTAATATTAAGCCAATGTCTATATAATTCACATGCTTGTCTTTCTTGTTATTTAACAAAAGTGATTTTATCACACAAATTGACCATATATATATATGAATAACCCGAATATTGTAGTGTATAGTGATACCTTTTTTATTGGAAAAACATTTTGGTTAAAGTGACTCAGAAGAGAGGTGCAACTCTTAAAAGCTTCAATAAAAAAGGTAAAAAGGTATCACTATATACTGGAGTACTCTGATTATTTATCTAGATTACTGGACATTCCTGGATATATATATATATATATATATATATATATATATATTTTTTTTTTAAATAAGTTATAGCACTGCAAATATTTCATGTAATGACCAACAATCTCTTACCTCTTTCAGGGTAAATATCAAATCTTCCATCTGCTTCTTTGCGTCTCTTTCTTTTTCTAGCTGCTGTTGAAGGTTCTCCATCTTGGAGGAGACCTCATTTGACTGTGACCTGAAGAAGGAATTCCATTTACTTAAAAAATTATTTGGCTTAGCAAAGCACATAACATAACATTTTAATAAATCTTACCAAGTAAATACATCTAATTTATAGCTATTTTAAAATATAAAGATAGGACGAACTGCTCTCCCACCCATTATTTTATGCTGTTACATTACTTTAATTAATGGGATCAATAACATTTATCAAGCTTTTTTGGTGTCTATAACATAACACCATTTTTGCAAAACATTGAGGCCTTAAAGATAAACCTTATTGCCTTTTTTTACTCCTCTTGGTGTAGGAGTGAGATGCCCCTTGTGTATGATATTAGCCCATTTTTAAAGTACCGTAATTAATACATTAAATACAACTTTTACAGCTCACTTTAACCTGTCATACCTTGCATGCACAATGCATCTGAAGTAGCAACTGCCTTTCAACTTATTTTTTATTAAAACATTGGTATATTCTGGTTTTGCATTATATTTATTAGGTTATGTGAACTAAACAAGGAATGATGATCATTCTAGATCAGACCATAAAAAAAAATTACCACCTGGCCATATCAGAATGTCATGGTTGGTAATTTTTGTATATGGTGTCTTATGACAAGCTGCTTTACCATACATATATTGCTTTCTATACAATATATAACTAAGGTAAAGTTTTTGCAACAACTCACCTTGCAAACCAGTAATGAGATAATGTAGCAGTTTTTATATGGGTTTAGATATGTTACTTTTGTAAGGGTTGTTAAGTGCTGGATTTTTCTCTTTTTGTGATAATCTAGTGAAGAGCCAACAATCCTTGTAACCACAGGGCAGTCACTTACTCTCGTGACCACAGGGCTGTCACTTACAATTGTATATTGCAAGCACTTAATTAGCCTCATTACATTTGGGCTACGTTTTAAAAGGCTCTAAAAGCACTTACATTGGCCCCAAAAGCTCCCCCCTGCTCCCCAAATTAATACCCATGCTGCAGGGGTCCTCCCGCGGCAGTTAAACTAATAACCCCTGCCGCAAAGGTACTTCAAGTACTCCTGCGGCACCTAAAATTAATCACCCTATGCTGGGGGTCTACAGTGTCCCCATATTATCCCTTCCAGTGGGGTCGCCTGCTGCATTTAAACTTCAAAATTCCCGCCTCGTAGGTCCTTAAAGGACCCACGCTAAGTAAAACAATGAACTCCTGCCGGTGGGGGATACTTATAGTAAAAATTAACCCTATCACTCATGGGGGACAATACTTAACTCTCACCATTAAGACCAGCAGGACCCTCATGACACAAAGTCTAACCACTACACTATGAATGCTTTCCTACCCTATCCCATTCTATTAATCCTCCTCTAATTAACCCCCTCTACCCTGTCCTATTAACCCCCCTGTACCCTACCCTATTAACCCCCCTCTACCCTTTCCTATTAACCCTCCCTCTACCCTTCCCTATTCACCTCTCTATCCTACTCTATTAACCCCCCTCTACCCTATCCTATTAACCACTAGACTATCTACCTAACCCCCTAATAAAATTCCTAGCACGCCACTAATTACACAAAATAAAAAACAAAACTTACAGATATTAAAAAAAACTTTTACACTAAATAAAATACAGCACCTTCTGATTGGCTGCTTTCTGATTGATAGTTACATCATCCAATTAGAAGGCACAGATGCATGGAGACATTCAGACTGGGATATAGGTGTGTATCCCATTTTGATTTTCTCACACATTTGCACCTTCTGATTGGCTGAAATATGATTGACAGAGATTTCAGCCAATCAGAAGGCATCATCTCTATTTTTGGAGAGGAACATGCGTGGGAACCTCCCTTTGCGGTGGGGAGCTCCTCAAGGGAGGAGTGCTGTTATTTTTTTATTTTTTTAGAACGTCTAGATATTTTTTGGAGTGGCCCTGCCTGCGACGACTGGATGAAGACCGGGGCATCGCTCGAGGGGCATTTTGGACAGGTAAGTGGAATATTTATAATTTATTGAATTACATGTTGTATGTGTTTTTGTATTAACTAGAATGTTTCTTATTTTTGTAGGTGTGACTGGGCCTGTGGACATTTATAGAGGGCCCTGTCTGGGACAAAGAACTGAAGACCAGCATTGCTGGAGGGGCATTTTGGCAAGGTAAGTGGTCTAATTTACCCTATTCTATTTTTAGTAAGGATGTTTTTTTTTAGTTGTAATGCAGTTTTGTTTATTTGCTGTAATGATGTGTTTTTTATTTTCAGTAATATGTTATTATTTTATGTTATACATTTTTTTATTTTCAGTAATTTATTTTTGTATTTAGTGTACTGTAATAGGGTTTTAAAAATTTCTGAAAGTTTTGTTTTTTATTTTGTGTAATTAGTGGGATGCTAGGGATTTTATATTAGGGGGGCTAGGTAGATAGTGTAGGGGGTAATAGGGTAGAGGGGGTAAATAGGGTAGGGTAGAGGGAGGGTTAATAGGATAGGGTAGAGGGGGGGGTTAATAGGGTAGGGTAGAGGGGGGTAATAGGATAGCGTAGAGGGGGGTTAATAGAATGGGATATGGTAGGAAATGGTTAATAGTGTAGTGTTTAGACTTTGTGTCATGGCACTTATAGTGTTAATGGTGAGGGTTAAGTATTGTCCCACAAGGGTCTATATAGACCCTTATGGGACTGATGGGGTTAATTAGAGGCTCATAAGGGTCTATATACCCCCATGAAAGATGGGGTTAATTTTAGGTGCCGGGGGGAGGGGTACTTATGGTACCCCCGTGGCAGGGTTAATCAGGGGTTAATTTTTTACTTAGCTTGGGTCCTTTAAGGACCTTTAAGGTCCATAAAGGACCCTCGAGGTGGAAAATTAGAATTATCGGGAGCCTGTGGAGGTTCCAGCAGGCTTTCAGCAGCCATGATAGCAATCTCTCTTGCCATTACTACTAGACTAATTGATTCTGTTCACCCAACGTGTGACAGACTGCATTGCGGTTTAGCGTCTCAGCACCTTCCAATTTAATAGCCCCATAACACAGAGAAATTTCAAGCCTGCAGCCGTTGCGGGCCTCACGTTGGACTTACTAGCCTCCAATTTAATGAGGCTGAATATCTCACACTGCATGCTCACCTTTGTGACTGGGATGTGGAGCTCTGAGTGTCTATGTTGTCAGAATAAACCTGCAAAAAAATGTATTGTTAGTGTGTAAGTAGCAGGATTCACCTGCAGGAGCCTCAGACACAGAAAATGACTAAAGAACTTGGCTAAAACAATCTCCACATAGTAAAATTCACCAATATGAATACAAATGTAAAATTTGGGTTCCCTTTGAGTTTTACTGAGATAACTATAATTTAATGAATAGCCTTATAATATTTGGAACCTACACTAGCACAAGTAGCTCATCACTTCTCTTGGTACATAGCACTTTATAAATGAGGATTTGTTAGGAATACATGATACTATTAAAGAGGTAAATATTGTACGTTCATAATAACGTAAAATAAGTCCATAGCTGCATACACACTATAGAGAGACTTACATAGAATAAGAGCAAAAGTGCTAAGTTCTTGAGTAGATCTGAGATAAATTGTGCAGTCATGAATAATATGTGAAATGTTCTTTGTAGGTTGGAATAACTTAGTTGGGTTTAGAAGCGATGAAGTAAGAAATTCAGTGAATTTTCTGAGGAGAAGAAGTCCAAAAATAGGAATAGTTAAGGTAAATGAAATGTTAAAGAGTACATGTGAGGAAATTGAGCAATAAGAAACATCAGATTAAATATATGAGATATCAGATTAAATATAGACATAAGATTTTCTAGGTACAGAGGAAGGACCAAATTCATATGAGTGCACAGTGTGTTCAGTATGAGTTTATAAATTTGAACAGACCAAGCATCCTCTAGATTCTTCAATCTTATCTTTATTGGTTTACTTTTATGGGAAAAGAAATCTTGGTTAACTAAAACAAATCTGTAAGGTTACATTTTTATCCTCTTCTTGGAATGTGAGATCACTCACTCACCTGCTTATTTGTCTCCTCTTTGTTCCTGGTCTCCAGCTCCACAACCCTATTCTGCAGAACCAACCCACGGCTTCTCTCCAGCTCTAACTGTTGTTTGCACGCGTCCAGCTCTATGCGAAGCACGGACCCACTCTCCTTCTATATACAGAACACATTGCCATCCATGAAATGAACCAGATCATTATAATTATCAATATCACCTGTACATAGAGGCTACCATGGGTTACTTTAAACTGTACTATCTTTGGGCACAAATCCATAGCACTCGGTGAGCATTTCATTATAAATAAAACAATCTATCTATCTCTCTCTCTCTCTCTCTCTCTCTCTCTCTCTCTCTATATATATATATATATATATATATATATATATATATATATATATATATATATTCACTAACAATATTGTTATATTGTTAGTGAACAGGTAAACAGTAAACAGGTAATTATTATCTGTCAGTGGTAAGATCTAAAAAGGTTTAGACAGTTAATAAATCGTTAAGTGGCAACTATAGACTGACCTTAATTTTTTTGATCTCTGATTGCATTTCTGATCTCTCCCGCTCCAAATCTTTTATTCTTTCACTGCAGAGAAAAAAATATATAAGCCCATCCAGGAAAGATGTTCAACATGGTGCACATTCAATGTATGAGGGCAGCAACAATAATGACTTGGAGGGTGATTATTAATATACATGACCAAACTAGAAATACCATATACATATAAAAATCACATTGGACCAACACAGTTTGCCTTATCTGTGAAACTTCACAGAAGTTAAATAATTGAAAGAAATTACAGTATTCAGTTTTAAAGCATAAAATCTCTCTCTCTTTTCTTGTATTAATATAATGTTTTTACAGTGGTGTAGTTTAGTTTAATTTGGCGTTTATTACATTTTTCAAGTATAGCAGCATAAGGATAAAATAACACATAATGATATTATAGGGATTATGAAAAAGAGAAGAAACCAAAAGGGATGGATTTGGCATTTCCATCTAAGGGCATAATTTACATTAGTTGTATGTGTTGTGTAAAAGGACCGATAGGGTCAAACAATGGTCCAGCATTACCATAATGTCCATCTCAAATTCAAACCCAAATTGGATATTCCAGCGGAGTAAGTTGGTAGTAGTAGATACATATTAAAGCAGCAATGTGCATCTCCAGTCCTTCAGGGGTGGTGTAGCACCAGCTTTCAGAAGTTCTTGCTTGTGTACAAGTAAATCAATGGCTCAATTAATTTTATCTACCTACTTTTACTAACACATGACTTTGATAAAAATAAGCCATGGCTCTGAAACTTGATGACTGGAGTTAGACAAGCATAGTTTAGAGAACCATCTGAAAATAAATATTTGTAGATTTGGAGCAGTACAAATCATAAAGCTCTACATGTATACTTAATTAGGTAAATTACAAATTCTAAATAGAAGATGCTTCTGATATAAGCTGAAGGTGGAGATTATTTTATATTGGGGTTCATTGGGAACCTAAACTCATCTGTGAAGAATACCAGAGTGCATATTCTATGTCATCATCTGAACAGAGATGAGTTACTCACTGAGCTTGCTCTAGCTCTGCATATAGTTCTTCCAGTTTAGAATTCATCGCTTCTGGACTTTCATTCTGTAGAGAAAGAGAGAGAGAGAGAAAAAAAGAGGTGTGACAAATAAAAACAGCTAAAAAATCAGAGTTTATATTGAATGATTTACTAAATTCCTTCCAAATGGCCCACATGCTGTAGGAAAGGTATACCAAGCAGGAGCTTGTACTCAAATGTGCCTATTGGCAGATTATTATTAACAATCTCACATGCATTGCAAACTTTAAAAGATAATTATTTTCTTGTTATTTATTTCATCATCTTTTGTTTGTAATTCCATTGTATAGTGCATATCACTTTTGTTAATATTTGAGTACTAGCGACTTGCCCGTCAAAAATGACGGCATAACATTTTCAAGCCTTGCGATGCTGTTGTTTGCCACAAAATGCGAGCCTCGCTATGAACCGCTTCTCTCTCTCTCCTTCCCTTCTTCTGTGGCCTCTCCCTCCCTCTTCTCTCCTTCCCTCTCCTCTCTGTAGCTTCAGCACCCATTGCAAGCCTCGCAATGAGCGCCCTTTGCTCTCATTGCAGGCTTCCCATCACAAATGATGGGATAATATTTAATCACCCCCCCGTGTCCCCCCCCCCTCCCTCCCCTGTGTCTCTTTTCCCCCTCTCCCTGCCCTGTTTCTCTTTCCCTCTCTCTCCCTCCCCTGTGTCCCTTTCCACCTCTCTCTCTCTCCCCTTTGTCTCTTTGCCCCCCTCTCACTCCCCTGTGTCTCTTTCCCCTTCTCCCTCCCCTGTTTCTCATTTCCCCCCTCTGCCTCTTTTTTTGTCCTATCCCCCCCCCCTCCCTCCCCTGTCTCTCTTTGTCCTCTTCTCCCTCTGTCTCTCATTTGCCGTTTAAGGGTTTGAAAACATTTGCGGGCTTGGAGAAATTGAGCAATTGAATAGCGACTTGCAATTTTAGACTTGCAGGCTTTAAAAAAAGTTTCGGGTTTAACTGACACCTTTTTTTCAAGCCCGTAAACCGTCCAAGGTGCGCCAAAAGACGCCAATTGAATAGCAAATTAGCTTGCAACCTCACTTACGGGCTTCCTGCCTCTTACCCTGCGCCCATTGCGGCCCTTGCCTGTCCCCTCTCTACCTTGTTGGCCTGTGATGCCCACAATAAGCCCAGGCCATTTTTTTTCAAGCACGTAATTCAGAAGCCTCTCGGAGCCTCTCCCCCCCCCCCCCCCCTTTACTTTATGGACCAAAGTCGCTCATCGCGGGCCGTGGCATGCGCAAGCCAATAGCTCTGCAAGCGTTACACACAAACTAACAATTACAACAACTACGGTATATATATGATTCTTAAAGGACCACTGTGGTCATATTTATAAAATGTACGATTTTCAAGAATTTCAAGAACTACACTAAAAAATGCAACATGTTTTTAGAATGAAGAGGGAGAAGACCTTGAATACACAGGAAGTGTCTATATGCACATTAGGAATATGGCCGTTATATCTATCATAGTTTCCAGCAGTATTAAAGGAAGGCTCATTACTTTATAAGGGCATGATCATAATCAATTAGGCAAGTTAACTACCGGTTTAGAAACAGGCAATACTAAATGAAACCGTGGTCATGACATCAGTAAAGGACAGAGGTTAAACGTCAATCAATTAGCGTTTAGAAGTCCAATATGCAATCAGACTCGCAATCCGGCAATGTATAAAATAATAAAAGTGAATGACAATACTGTTCTAATCCACGTGGGTGCCCTGATATGTATTAATTCCTTGATTTCTGAGATTGATATAACACGGAAATAAAGCAGAAATAAAATAATAAAATTAATAAATCAACTGTTCTAGTCCATGTGAGTGGCCTGATCTTTATTAACTCCTTGATTCTTGAGATCAACATAACACGGAAAAAAAACAAAAATAAAAACATTTCATTGCAGATGTGCAAGCTTGAGACTGTTGTGCAATTAATTATAATGTCTTTCATCGCTTTCCCCATCTTTTAAAGTGCAGTATTGATCTTTATTTTGCATTTACAGTGCTATGATTAGCAGCCTTATTAAATTGTGATTTGGCCAATTGAGAAAGGCTCTATATAAGCACATAGCCTATTTTTTTACAGAAGTTTTTAGTTAGTCAAGACCATGCTTTTGGATAGATGTTCACTAACTAAAAACTTCTGTAAAATAAATATGCTCTGTGCTTATATAGAGCCTGTTTCAATTGGCCGAATCGCAATTTAATAAGGCTGTAGGTGTTTAACTCACTTGCGAGTCCTATCTTGTACTCGTATAATTTTCTTCTATGTTTGCCATTTACAAGTGTGAAAACAATTGCGGGCTTGAGGAATTGTAGCAATTAAATAGTGATTTGCGAATGTAACATTTACGGGCTTGAAAGATCAAGGGCTTAGATGGGGCAAAGTTACGACTTTGACAACCGCAGAGATTTTCAGCCTGCAACCCCCAAATCGTTTACGGGTAGCTAAAAGACGCTAATTTAATAGCAAAAACGTTTACAGGCTACATTACGGACTCTAGTAACTAACAATTGCTCAACTGAATAGGGGTCAAGTATATTAAAACATATTCAAATAATAATACTACAGTAGATGCTGATTAATAAACTTAGAAGTGGTAAAATCTATGATGAGAATGAGAAAGAGGCAATTATTGAATTAAGAATTCAATATGCAAAGGGCTTCAATAAAAATAAATAAATGTGAACAGTTTTTAACAAGAACTATGCAAATTATATCAAAAATAAATACAGTGGCTCTACAACTCTCTATGAGGTGTCTAGCGCTGGAAGCTGCTCTACACATGAGACTGTCCTAAATTTCTGTTAGACCAGCCTGTTTTCTTGTAGCAGTCACAGCAGAATAGTAAGCAGATAAAGACTCGCATTAGAACTGAATCCTGGGCAGATCCTCTCCCACCCTCTGGGCACCTAAAAGCCAAATTGAAATCTTACTATATGACAACTATAGTGGTATTTTAATATGATGATTCTGGGTGCATGAATTAGTGATAACAGTTTTGACATCATCTGTAGGCTCCTGAAAGCTAATAGCCAGGGAAGGGATGTTTAAAAGATGTTCTAAAACATCTTCAATATCTCCCAGTCAGATTTGTGATTACTATTATATTATCTAGCACACTAAAAATAATACAATTCCATTTCACTTATTGATACATGTTAAAAACCTCAGCTGAAGTATCACAACCCATAATCTCAATCAGTAGTTGACAGGAATAATAACCTATATATAACACTTGCTGATCTTCGTTCATTAAAGGAGCACTATGATAATTTTTTCCTATATTGTCTTTTGAATAACTAAACCTGATTACAGGCAAATGTTTTTAGAAAGTAAAAAAAAAACAAAAAAAAAACATTCACATTTTGCAAAATGTATATGAATTTTATTCTTTACTGCAGGTTGCCATGTCAGGTGGATATGTCCTAGTTTAATAATATGTCCTTGTTTAATAATGAGTTTCCTTTAGATTCAGTGAAAGCCCTTCCTGTTTCTTCCAAAGTTCTCTCTCACGTCAGGAAGTTGATCTCCACAGTAGTATAATTGCATATAAAGGTAAGAAAATAAATAAATAGAGATAGTATGCAATTAGCCACATTAAATTCCCCTAATGTGTAAAACCGTAGCCTGTAACGTAGCCCGTAAGACTTGTGGCTATTAAATTGGCCCTGTAAAGCAAGCCGCTGCCGATCTGCAGGTTATGAGCGAAAAAAAGCCTACAGGGCGTGGAACGTGGAACTTCCTGCCCGCAAATTCTTTGTTCTGCCAAGCCCATAACTGCTACGTTCCAATTTCGCCCTTAAATTGCAACGTATTTCCAAAGACGCCATGTCGTTCAAGCCTGTAACCCGCAAATGGAGGCCAAGACATTACGAGCTCAAAATAGGACCAGCAAAGGGTTTACAGACAACATTTAAACACGGTAAAGGACAATATAAACACACCCGTGCACCTTAAAATACTGGGAAAGCATGGAAAAAAAATTACAATTACTTGCACAATAATCCCCCAGGAAAAAAAATGCATTTAAAAATGCATTTTGTTTTTCATATGTTGGAATGGTCATGCATATACTAATATGAAAAGCCATGCTGCAACATGCATAAAGCAAGCAATTAAAGACACACTACCTGATTAAATAGCAACAGAAAAACATGAAACTCATGCCATATTAACCCTTTCTCACTCACAGAGTGACTGTGGACCCTAAAATATAAATATAATTGCATATACATCTCACTCATCACATCTAAATTTGGGAAAACTATTAGTGTCCATATTTCACTGCCACATCACATACATCAAATACCCAGGGAACATGCTATTATTTGTTGTTCAGTCCTTCAGTCGTGTTCGACTCTGTGACCCTATGGACTGCAGCACATTTAGATAGGTCTCTGCCGGTGCTGTTCTACGAGGTTTGCATGCCAAAGATACTGGAGTGGGTTGCCAGTTCATTTTTTAGTGGACTGGGATTTGTCTGACCTCTCTGCTTTAACCTGCCCACATACACTGGCCCTACATGGTATAACTCACTTCATTTAGGTACACAAGCCCCCACCACTTAGCAATCCACACTAATGTAAATTGATGAATAGCAGAACAGAATGGGAGGTCACAAAACGGGAATGGCTAGACATCTTGGCACATGGCCACCGGCAATTGCGTGAGACTCTCCAGGATGGGCGTAGAGGAGATTACCCCTGATGGAGAGGAGTTGGCTGTTGCTCCACGTGCCTCTGCGCAGACTCCATGTGTTTTTGCGGCCCCTCCTGATGGGCTAGAATAGATTAGTGTGGTGTATGTTCCCCTGATCCCCTTCAGCATTGCTAAGTGGTGGTGTTGAAGGGGCTTGTGTACTGCAATGAAACTGTGAGCTATACCATGTAGGGTCACTCTAGGTAGGCACGTCATAGCAGAGAGGTCACGCAAATCACACTCCACTAGAGAAGGAACTGGCAACCCACTCCAGTATCACCTGTCATATTCATTTTAGGTCCTCAGGGGAATGTTCATACTCCACAGTATCACTAACTGGACTTGGCCTGTGTATTAACCCTTTGCTATTATTATATATGATATATAGTATTATATGATACCTAATGATATTATAACTTATATAATTAATTATATAAGTTATATTATATAATTAATATTTTTATATCTATTTATCTATTGCATGGTAAATAGGGCTCATTATCTAACTAGGCACTATCATCTATAGGAATGAGACACTAATGTGATGCATGTGGATGCTCCATAACCCCAATGATTGTAAAACACATTGACATGGTTAGAATGGTATAACAAAATTTTATTTTATACACAGACCACAATCAGAAACAGTCAAGACTGTGCATTAATATCATGGGTGTGGTGTGGGCGGATCCCAGGAGGGCAAGAGGCTTGGGGGGAAAAGTAGATACCTACAGGGGGTAATGTGATAGTCTAGAATAAGCAAAATGCATAGCACCTACCAGGGTCACATGTGGTCACTACACCACTGCAACCAGAATCTGATGAAAACAAACGATCATCACAAATTACTCCATTTAATTTTTGAAACCATTAATGTGCATAGCACTTACAACTTGTCTCGATCTGCACAATGAAACAGATGCAAAAACATCTGGACTGTGTAATACAATCCAATGTCACACATACAGTGTGGTGACAAAAAATGAAAAAAATGTGGTCAACTAAAAAAAGGCAGAGGAGGATAAAAAAATCAACATGCATGTACAGTACAGTGCTAAATACTGTAACTGTAACAATATACCAACTCACCTGATTCCCATCTGCAAGCATAACTAACTATTAGCTAGGTCTCTGGATAATCAGTAATATGGGCAAATAGCCATTAATACCGAGGGGGCACAAAGTCAGAAGCCAGATTCAATTTCACTTACATCAGCCCCAATGATCTGTTCTCAGACCGATATTGAGGTCAAGATCACATGCTTCACTAGTGCATATATTAATGCTGGCTGTCATTAACATGCCATTGTGAGACTTCGCAAGTCCACCTCCATAGCGGTATTAGTCTACATATAAGCTAACAACAAGCATGTCTGAGATGTCTGGCTATATGATAGCTTTTATATTGTGGGAGCTACATCTTAAGGGGGGCTGTCATTGAAGGAATGTCTACCTGAGAAAGGCGCCGGGAAAACCTTAAACCTTATACATTTCCTCCACAATGCTTGCAGATGCAGAAGATGCCTTCATGGACCTGAATTGTACCTAAAACAAAAAAAAAGAAAGAAAACAAAACCTCCAAAATAAGGCCTGAACAATCATATGGACTGCGGCATCTCTTCTCAACAGCATTCCTCGGTGACCAACAATTGGTGACATGTTCAACAGAACCCTATGTGTCCACAGAGAAGAGGATCATGGACCATGTGATGGAAGGTAGCCATCTGCATAGAAAATATCACCAAGATCCAAGACTCTGTAGCCAGGCTAGATTAGGTTAACATTGTGACCAATAGATTGTCACTGAGGAGTGATGTTGAGAAGGCACAAATATGTCCGCAGCCTATGTCCTCCTCTGCCTAGCCACAGGACCCACATTCTCCACGGCTGGCCCCTCTATCTGCTGGTGGTGGCGGGGGGAGGCAACCCTCCGGGAGGCAGCAGCACCACAAGTGGCGGTGGCAGAGGCATGGTGGGAGGAGAGGAGGAGCTGGGCTGCTGGTGTCCCGAGAATGCCTCACGGGTAGAGGAGGCATGGCTGAGGACAAGTCCTATCCTGAGCAGCCCGGCCAGAGAGGACTCTGTCATTAGATGGTGCTTCCTTTCCTCCCTATTGCTCCTTGCCAGGCTGCGCATAAGCCCCTGTAGACAGTCCAGTTGCTGGCGCATGAGGGCCAGCATCTCCACCTGCGCAGTCTGGCTTGGTGGTGACGGTGGTGGGTATGGAGTGGGGAGGGTCTGGGGCCCGGCTGGAGCATGGGGTGAAGCTGGTGGTGGTGTGCCCGGTGGTGGTGGCAGCTAGGCCAGCGCACTACTGTGTAGGGAAGGAAGTGGTGGCTGGCTGCTGTCCTGGGTGTAGGTCCAGTTGGAGGGCCCCGGTGAAATCCTTAGTCTTTGGAGGAGGGGGATAGTGGGGTCAAATCCCAGCGAGGATGCCAGGGGTCGGGCCAGTGACACCACCACCCGAAAAAACCTCCTCCTCCTTTGAGCCAGGACCCTCAGATTCTTCTTCTTCCTCCTCCCCCTGCACTGGTTCCTGCTGGGCGCGGGTTTGCTCCTCCACATCCTGCTGCATTGGAGCCGACGCCCCCACCTCTGGCTTGCCACTGGACCCAGACCTCCTCCTGGATTCTAAAAGATAGAAAAAAAAGGTATATGCCATTAGTATATGAATAATACATTGCTATGTGTTCATTCCTAACTATCTGACATCTAGGCTTGAACCTGGGTGATTCTCCTAATTGCAACTCAGATTAGCTATCCTATGCTAGATATGATCTATTCTTTGGTTTATGGTCTTGATCGTTCTTGGCTCCTAACGCTATCTTGACTCCGGCTGCATTCTGTAACTGTATAGGCTGTAGTGGGCACACCAATAAATGGACTCTCTATTGCTTGATTACTGTTGTTGTGCCCAGGAATGACAGTGATTTGTCAGCTTGACGCATCCATCAATCCCTTGTTAATTCCATGGAGCTGACATGTCAGTGTCCTTGTTGGTCATCATGTACATGTGTAGTGTGTGTGATACATATGTGGTGGTATGTTGGTGTATGTAATATTCACCTGACAAGGAGGCTGGGTCCTGCTGGGCCACCGGGCCTGAAGCTCCACTGGTGGGCAACAGTCTCAGAAGGTCCCTGGCGACCCTTTCCCACTCATTATAGGTCACTCTGTGGTCCTGGTCCTCCTTAGCCATCATCCTTCTCATCGTGTCCCTGATGTCATCAAAGCGGTGCTTTACAGACCTTACATCCCTTGGCGCTGTGCCTACCGCAGTAACCTCTGCTGCTATCTCCTTCCAAGCCTGAGCCCTAGACGCTGGCTTAACTTCCCTCCCCACTGCAAGTATGACGGGGCGGCTACTGATAGGATGACCACATTCTCCCGGTGCGTTTAATTGTTGGCCCTGTGCTTGCCCTTTGCCTCTTGACCTCTCGACTGTGGACGGGGACCCTTGCCTCCCTGGCCTGTTCCTGTACCTTCCCCGAACTCCAAGCCCTCCTGGGATCAGGCCCCTTCCCCTCTGTCCCTCTTCTAAGTGTGCCTGATGCTTGGGCCCCCCTTCCACCACCCACCTCTGCACTCTTCTCCTCCTCGCCCTCCTCTCCTCCCTCCTCTCCCTACTTCACCTGACTCCTCACCTCCTCTTTCCCACATCTACTCCCCATGGCCACCTCTCCCTTCTCTCTACTACTCCACTCTCCTCTCCAACACTCCTCTCCACTGCCTCCATTATATCCCAAAATTAAAATAAGGATAAAGCAAAAAAAAAGTATTTCTGTATATGTCTGTTGAAAAAATAAATATGTGTGTGCTATGTGTTATTGAAAACTGTTGGGGGATGGGGTGTGGGGGATGGGATACGGGTGTGTGTGGTGTGACCTAACTATATACATATGACTCTATGTTTGTTCTTTAAACTATGTGTCTTACAAATATGTGGAATCTGTAAATATGTTTAAGTATTAAGTGTAAATATATATGAAATAGAATATAAATCAATTAAAACACAAATTACCTCTCTCAAATCTCTCCTACACTCTCTACAATAGAACCTAACCTCCACCTCCAGGATCTGCATGCTACTTCGAAAGAAAATACAACACAGTCAACGCATGGGCGTGTAGAGTGCAAATTTATAAGTTCCCACTGTCAATCATATTCGGCTGGACCGCTTTTGATTGGCTGAGAGGCCTGTGTCGCAGTACGTTATACCTCAATTGGATAGTTATGGCTGATCGCGCCTCGTCCGTACTGATCGCTGATCGCGTAACGTCCGTGGCAGGAAAGGATTTACGGACTTGCGTCTCAAGCCCGTAACTCGTGCCCTGCTCGAATTTAATAGCTCTGTAACTCGGCCAAATTTCAAGCCTGAAGCCGTTGCTTGTCTCATATTGCACTTACGGGCTTGGAATTTATTGTGGCTAAATATGTTTTTAGAATGTAAAAAAAATACAATCATGTGTAGTTATTTAAAGATATATATAAGTTTCCTGAGTTTTAAATGTTTGGTAAGAAACAGACTGATTATCAGAAAAATATGTGTTATATAGATAAGGTCAGTGTACTTACAAAGTTATAGGCAGGAAAGTAAAAGCTTACATAACCAAGTACACTGAAGAAGAGAGCTGCCAGGTACAGAGTTTGACCCTTCAAATTAAGTACTTTCCGCAGGATGGAATCACATGGTTGGGTGGGGTCGGAGCTCACAGCTGAATCAGAGCACAAGGATATATATACAGAGAGACTGCAAATCCCAGGCTGCTTTGCAACACAGGCACCCCAGAGTATAATACAAATGTATGAGCTAACCTCTGATTTTTCCTGATTGGCCAAAACAAATTATGAATTTTATGCTAATCATAGCAGGGATTTTTAAGGGGTGTCAACTAACAAAAGCCTTAGCTTGTAAACTGAAAATATTTATAACAAACATCAGGGTGAAAATGGTGTAAATGATTTTTTTTTTCTCAACAACTTTATAGAAACTCTGTTGTTGCTAAGTTTGATGAATTCCCATGTATTTTTCATGTAAATCTTTCTAAAAAAAATATAACTGGAATCCATACAAACCATACTGGTTAACATTAAACATGAATCTATATGTCTGAACTAGATGCTATCTTATTTAAAAAGTGGAACTGTACAAGCTGATAAAGACTCATCAATTTGGCTTACACGTGTAGGAAAGTGTAATACAAATAATTACTGCAATAATTGCATTTTAACCGTTACAGCAATGATCGTTTATTACCTATTTGTTGAATTAATAAAGGTTGTGTGGCAGAGTGCCCCCAGAGGTTAGAGTTAGCCACAGATTTCTCAGGGAGGTCTGAAATACTTAACTCCTGGAGTAGTTTGATCAAGATAAACCTGATCACAGAGTTTAAAACATTGTGTCATAAAGATGTGTGGGGCTGTTTGATACACTGCAGTCAGCAGTGTGGAAGGCCTGTTTATGCACTGTTGCTAACAGTGAAGAGGATTTTCAGACAGAGGTATTGCTGCTGAGAACCAGTGGAGCTGATAACAAGTGGAGACCTAGAGAGAGAGAGAGAATTGCTTTCGTATACGGTTAAAAAGACACAGAAATACTGCAGAGTGGAACTGATACTCAAACCGCCGAAGAAGAGTGAAAAATCTAGACTATTAAAGAAAACAGGCCAGTAATAATAAACAATATTTTCAGGCTTTGGACTGTTTGTTTTGTGTGCTCCCCCCAGGGTTAGCTGGGTGAGGACATGATTAGTGAGGGAAAAGGTAATGCTCCGTGTGAGCAAGGCCTGTTATTTTTATTGTTTTATTTTGTTTTATTATATCTTGTGACACTGCCTGAAGATTTGTAAAATTTGAAAACGTATTGCAGCACTAAAAAAAGTGCCAGATTCACTGCCACAAATTGAGAAGAAAATGGTTTGTCACAGTGGTTAAAGATTGGCTGAAAACTGTTTGTATTGACTTATCCTCCATGTAAGGCAGAACAATATAATTTGATCAAGTAAAAGTAGTATTTGACTGCAAATGCATGACAAAGATAGGCAAAGCCCTGCACTGAAAATGATTTTTTTTTTTATTAAACAGTTTGTATCAAGAGATATATGCAAATTACTACCAACATAAATACAGTGGCTAATTTAAATATTTTTGATAATAATCCTAATACAAATTATTTTACTGATGCTAACTGAATATGTTTAAAATAAAAATAAAATATGCTGGTTAATCTTTATTAAGAGTATTATTTTCAATATAAGTAATGCAGTGGTTTATTAAAGGAACTGTATTTCCTTAACTCAGACGCTTAGCTGTATACTAATTATGAACAAGTGGCATGACATGATTTAGATTATTAATTCTTTAAAAGAGCATCAAGATTATGGCTCACTGTAAAGTAAATTATTTCAATATGTACTCCTTTCTGTGATTTCTCCCTTCTCTACAACATACCTCAGTGCTTGTGATATGACTCTGAATACTCAATAGATGTCTTCTCTGCTCCTTCACCTTCATCTGTTGTTTTAATTGGCTGTTTTCTTCCTTAAGACTATGAGAGAACAAAATTGTATGAAGTATAGTGTCTACTAAATCTAAAGGGTGTATTATTATACCCATAAACATGTAGGACATAGTGTTCTTTATTAACAGTGGCTTTCTAATATTGGTATGGTCATAAAGTGTAGAACAGATGTAGTCTGTGGAACCAGTGGTTCATGAACTCTGTACACACACCGTATTCCAGTATAATACACTCAATTATAATTGTTAACAAACAGGCAGCAAAATCATTAGATGGCCAGTGAAGACCCTCAGCAATAATCAGGTAGTCCAGCCAGAAGACCCTGGCCAGCTTTTAAGTGATCCATCAAAATAAGCTTGGGATCTATTGTTGAACATAATTTAAAAGCTATTATATAGCATGTAGCTAAACATATGTATCTAGAAAACAAATTTGGTTTAATGCAATCCGAAAATTTGCTGCCGTAGGCATGAGTTGGAGAAGCTGGTTATTGTGGTAATTTATGAGTGAAATTACAAAAAAACACTGACTGAGTATGTAGATTACCTTACCTGCTCACTGTAGCTCTGAGCTCACACAGTTCCTCACTGTCTGCCTGCAAAATCTCACAGTCTTGTAAGAGCTCTGTATTCTGCAATGTAAGAACAAGGACAGAGAAAATAGTTATACCAGACACAAGGAACTAATGTTAAATACTAATTAATGGACAGATAAGACATGGTGGATCCATTCTGTTCTGTATGCATTTGTAGACCCTATTGTATGCCTTTTTTAAAGATTTGTATATTTCATCATCCATTGTCCAGTAAAATAATACTTTGTGATTTTCCCTTGATGTTCAAGTCTCGTTTCAGAGCAAAAATGTTTGTTTATTCAAAATTCTTTACTTGGGTTTCATAATTTCTTTCATGCCTCCATGCTCTACTTCATGCTCTGAGGTGCACATTATGATCTTTTAGACTTTTCTAATAGCTTTTATACACATTATGTACATTTCAAAAAATATTAAATGATTTACCTCTATATAATTTACTTTTTTACACCTATAAACTCTCAGGATTGTATTTTTTTATTTGTTACAGCCTGGTTCTTCATCTTTCTTTGATTGTTTGCATATACTATCTTTCATCTTGCACCCCATTACAGCTATTTGTCGACATTATGTAAATGTATTTTTCATACATCTTTTGAAAATGGCATCCCTAATATTGAAGGCTTTACTTCTGTTTCTTTTACTAGTTTGCATTACATATAACTTATAACAATACAGCTTTAGGCAAATAATAAAATTGTAAAAGGGAAAAAATAAAGATAACAAAAAATAATAATAAAATTGCACTAATTGTGGCACACCTTATCTGCAGCTTTCTGGCATTGAGCTCTCTCCTGCTCCACCTGCTCCTCTGCATTCTTCAGGCTCACTGCTGCCTGCTGCCACCTCTCCTTCCAGTAGAGGGTGACCTGCTGCTGCTCCTGGATCTGGGAACCCAACTGTTCGTGTGCTTGCTCCAGAGCCCCCTCCAGAGTTGTGCAACGGGTGCGCAGGGCATCTCTCTCCTCTTGTAGCTGAGCTTGGGAGGATCTAAGGACCATGAGCATAAATCTTTAGCCTCATATATATGACACATGGCCCTCTATAGTGTTTTAGTCTATCTATCTATCTATCTTAACATCAGCAGGTAAGCCACATAAATATAACTATAACAAAAGAAAAACATTTATCAAAGCTTCCCCAACCAACATGCATGAACAGAAGTCAAAACTACTGAGACCATGAATCACTTCAAACACTGGCTTATAACTTCTCTGTGTAAACAAAAAAACAAGTACTGTGAGCAATCCCCTTTACAACAACTCAGTCCTTTTAGTTGACTAGTTACCCTATGAAATAAAAAATAAAAAGTAGTAGGCACAGCAGATATGGGTCTTGCCCATGCAATTATTTTGTTGACTGGGGAATGCTCCCTTTACCTTGCATGCTACACTTATTAAAAACTAAGACCCCTATTTAATTCCAAGCTCGTAATTACCTTCATACAGCTAGTATGTCTGCGGGTTAGAAATTTGTTACAGTTACCAATGTATTTAATTGACTCAAGCCCACAAGTACAGGCTCACAGCCCCAACAGACAAATCATGAACCGTATGTAGCAATTCAGGGCATGATCATGATCAATTAAGCAAGCCCATAAGTTACATTTTAGACAGAGCCAATGACGTCAGTAAAACATGGAGTTTAGACTACAATTAATTAGTGTTTAGAAGTCCGGTCTGCAATCCAGAAAGGTAGAAATCAATAAAAATGTATAAATCAACTGTTCTAGTCCATGTGAGTGGTCTGACATGTATTAACTCCTTGATTCATGGGATCAATATAACACACAAATAAAACAAAAAACATTTCTATTGCAGATTTGCGAGCTTGAGACTGTTGTGCAATTCATTCCAATGCCTTTCATTGCTTCCCCAGGATTTATAAGTACAGTAGTGTGTTTATATTTGCTTTTACAGTTTTACAAACAGCTGTTTTACCGACTTGAGAGTCCTATCTAGTACTCTTAGGATTTTTTGATACATTTGCCATTTACGGTTTGAAGGCAATTGTGGGCTTGTTGAATTGTTGCAATTATATATGGATTGCGTCTTTAGCAATGGTAACATTTACGGGCTTGAAACATCAAAGGAAGAGATAGGATGGAGTTACATTTTTTGACAACGCAGTGATTTTGAGCCTGTAACGCAAAATGGATTGCGAGCAGCAAAATGTATCCAATAAATATCTGTAACTTTTATGGGCTCCATTACGGGCTTCTATAATTGAGATTTGAACAATTGAATAAAGGCCTATGTTTTATAATAAATATATGTGAATTTTAAAAATATTTACACAGTATAAGAACTAGCACTAAAGAATACTTTGAACTGACATTTAACTAGAGCATGTATTGACAATACAAAATTTAAGGAAACAAAGTAGTGCTATAGCAGTGACAAGTTCCAGCCAAGTCAAAATGGCTACTCTCAACTACTTCAAACAAGCATAGGAGATAGTTACAAAATGTGCATAATATTGATTGAATACGTAAATCTATGTCAGTACTAGCAAAATAAAGGAAATTCACCAAAATAAACAAGGTGATAAAGCACAGCTGCGGAATAGTACAGATGTACAATGTAGAATTGACTTTAGTATTTAAACAAAACATAATCTTCATAAAATTGAACAAGCTGAAACTATTTATATAGAAACTCTCCCTATGGTAGAAAAATTGGGAATCCAACTCTGAAAATAATCTATCCAGTTAGTGAGTATGGGATTTGCAAAAGTGCAATACAGAAGTAGGTCAAGAGAGGAGGATGAGAAGCATGTATACCTGGGGCAAAATCAACATATATATCCCACTCTAATAGCTTGGGGACACCTTTTCTGCCAAGAATGATTAAGGAAATAAAAGATCTTTCTGCGTACATGTGTGACACAGGACAGCTTGATTAAAGAGAGTTACAAGGTGTCTAGCTTTTACTAGGTATGCCATATCTCTTTATTTGTTTACTCTTATGGACTCTGTTTTATTAAGAAGCTCTAATTTTGCAGCCTAAAATCATACAAATAGTGCCTGCATGGGTCTGCCCATTGAAGCATATACAGACATAGACTCTGTAGTGCTGGATGTGCTGTGTAGTGTCCTAGCCTATTAGGGCCCATGTCTCAGAAAACATGCTGCAACATGTTGCTTAGATATGATCCCTGATAAGCAGAGCCAGTTTTGTTATTTTAGCCAGTTAAGCTATTTAATAAAGTATTCAAAAGTAAATAAATACATGGGTACATTACATACCTAGTAAAATCCATAATCTTTCCATATCCCTTTAAGTGATGATACAAACACCAAGATCCACTAGATTATGAAGTGCTTGAGATGTAAGGTATCTGGGGGTATTGATTTTAATGGAGAGCGTCACTGAATGAAACACTCTCATCTTCATCTCATAAGCATCTCATTAGAAAGTAATATGAGCTAGATAATTTTGAGTGAAACTGCAAAATCTGACATATATATATATATCACATATTATAATTGTCAAACTGCGAGTTGTTATCACGCTTTGCAAGCTTGCAAAGCGAGCTCGCAGAACTGCGTCCCTCGCAAAGCGCGGGCCGCAGTTCGGCCCGCAAATACGGACCTCGCGGAGCAAGGGCCGCATTTGCGGAGGTGGAGGCTTCCACGTCAGCTGCAATGAGCCAAAGGCTCATTGCAGGCCGCAAATGCCGAACTCGCAAAGCAAGTGTCCGCATTTCCGGAGGTGGAGGTCCTACGACGCCTCAATCTCGGTGTGGAGGCTCTACGACGTCTCAATCTCGGTGAAAAACAACCCAGAAAAGCTAGACTTAGAAAAAAAAAAAACTACGCAGGATGAGGCAATCAAGTCTTAGAAAAAAAAAAATATGACCGGCAGGACTTAGAAAAAAAAATAATTACGAGGTTGCAAAGATACCAAGTTAACGGCCGAAATGCATACAGCCAAAAACAGCAAAAACACTGAAAAATAAAAACAATACATACAAAAAACATCACACACAGCACGGGGGACAGCCAGGAAGTCTGGGAGTGAGGTTGCATGCCAATTTAAGTCGCATTTAAGCAGTTTTGGCACTTGAAAATCGCCTAAGCGACAAAAAAAATGTCAGACAAAAAAAATGAAAATGAGGCTAAAGGACACAGTGCCGCAAAAATCACCGCCAGGCACATACGAGTTACCCAGGAACGTAGGAGATACAAAATGTACCATTACAACGGACAGAAAATGCTCACAAACCAAGTAACACAAAAAAACACTAACTTACAACTCATAACATTAGGATTCTAAAATGCCGATTTACCCGCCTAAACAAACGGTTTGGCCTTGCGCACACAGCCTATTTACACTGCACACTTGCCACATTGCTGACACTTTGTCCTTAGATGATCAACAGTCCAACTGTACATTTTCAGATGCAGGAAAATCCAAAGAGATTGTTAGCTCTTCAGGATATTGATTGCTGCATATTAAATATAAATAGGTAAAGTATATTAATTTATTAATTCATATTTCTTTATTAATTCACTGTACTCACATTTTTTTATATTTTACACTGTACTTATATATCTGTCTTCGCGATGACCGCCAAAGATGATAGTTGCAAAGCAGGACACTTGAAGTAGACGAGGGGAGAGGCTCACAATGAGCGCCGAAGGTCCACAGAGGAGCAAAAGCCTTACATTGTGTGGCAAACAGCATTGCCATGGCTTCAAATTTTATTGCCGTCATTTTTGACGGGCAAGTCGCTAGTCATATATATAGTTGTAGTAATTGCGAGTTTGTCGGTAAAGCTAGCAAAGTTACGTGCTTGCGCTCATCGCAAGGCCCGCAAGTTGTGGATTTGTCAAGACCTGCAATGAGCGGCAAAGCCACTCATTGCGGGGCTCGCCATAAATGCCATAGGCGCTCATTGTGATGCCCGCAATATAGAGGGGGAGAGGCTTGCAATGAGTGGTAAAGCCGAAGGCGCTCATCACAAGCCCCGCAATATAGAGGGCGGAGAGGCTCGTAATGAGTGCCGAAGGCTCGCAATAATCCCAGGGCATCTGCATTTTTTTTATCAAGCCCGTAACTCAGAAGCCGTTTGGAGGCCGCCAAAAGACACCAATTGAATAGCAAATCAGCTTGCAACCTCACTTACGGGATCCCTGACGCTCCCCTGGCCCATTGCGGCCTTCACCTGTCCCCCTGGGCCTATTGCGGGCCCACAGGGGAGGGAGAGTGGGGCAAAAAGACATAGGGGAGGGAGAGGGGAGCACAGAGAGGGCGAAAGCTACACGGGGAGGGAGAGGGGGAATGAGGCAAACAACAGAAAGAACAGAATGTATAACATTTTTGAAGGGCAAGTCGCTAGTATATATAAATATAAACACATCTTATACAAATGTGTTATTATTTACTTATGACAATGTAAGAAAATGTGCAAAATTACATGTGAGACCTGAGTCTGAATGAATTGCAAATTTTCCTTTACTTTTTCATTTAAAAGTTACTATAGAATTGTTCATAAAAATCAGTGTAATAATGATGGAAACACTTTTCAGTGAATATTACAAACCAGATAATATAATAAGACAAATATATTGTGCTTCACCTGAGCTCCTGATTAGTCTGGCTCCCATCATCCTGTTCCACTGCCTCCATCAGCACCTGCTTCTCCCCCAAGAGCTGTGCACGCTCTGCCTCCAGGGCAGCTGTAAGGTTGCTGGAGATCTTCTGCTCTGCTTGTAGCTGGTGAAGTTCATCCAGGGAGCTCTGGAGCTTCTGCTGTGTCTGACCCAGCTCCAGAGTCAACTTCTCATTTACCTGGTTGGAACAAATGGGCATTTTTGCTTAATTTAAAATGTTTACTTTTTTTGTAACTCTGAAATAGTACACTGTTAGGAGTATACTTTACTTTTCAACAATAATATTTAATGGGCAGTGGATATTTTGTAGTCATATATAGTCAATCGGTTGTGCATTCGCTGAGATTATGTTAAACACTTGTTACAATTTTGCTGTTGTTGGCCTGGTCAACATCACACCTAATTCTAATATATCTAACACATGATGCTCTTTGAATGAGAAAATCTTAAGTAAAACCTGTGTAAACGTCACAATACAGTATATGCTATGTGTAGAAAATTCATACACTAACATTCATCAAACCCAGAGGCAAACCAAACCAAAACAGAGTGGGCTAGTCATGTTCACATTTAAAATAATACAACACATACGCATTTTCACTGTATTTCACATTGGAAACAGATCATGGATATAAGAAGATGAGCTGAGTGATTGACCATTTCCTAAAAGAAGATCATTTAAACAGGAGTTTCTGCGTTCTTATTCATTCTGATTGTAAGACTCACTTTATTATCTATTCTTGTATGCTCATATATAACCGTTTGTAACTATTTATAACTGTCCAGAGTGTCTTTTTACATATTAAAATGATTAGAAAATGTAAGAAACAAGAAACATGAAGCTGTTGGATACTTCTCCGAGGTATTTATAGATTTTCAACCCGCTCTATTGTCTTTTACCTGCTTCAGCATTATCAGCTCCTCTTTCATTTGTACTTTTTCCTGGTCTTGACGATTGGCCTGGGCTTTGGCACCCACAAGTTCAATATGGAGGTCGCTGACCTGGTCATTAAACCCTTCCCTGCCCCTTTGTGCTCTCTCCAGCTCCAGAGACAGCTCCTGGGTGCGTCGGTTCAGCTCCAATTTTTCCTGTGAATAGACAAAAGACACTTTTTAAGTACAAGATTGCATTTATATGATTTATTTGCTATGTTTGTGACTTAGGTTGTATGTTCATTTGTAGGAAAAAACAAATATTTGGCCCTCAACAGGTGCACTTCAAGCCATTAATATCAGCATTTCTGTAATTATTACAAAAAGTAGGTAAGCAAAATTAAGTTTTGTTGAAAGACCACAGAAGTGTCATATTATAGTATGCTTTTTTGAGGAACTTTACTTTGTAATGTGCAAATGTTTTTAAACAGTTTAAAATAAATGATAGGCTTTAATTTTTAACTGTTGTATTCAGTTTTGCGGTAATGATGACAGACATTTTGTCTTTGTTCCTAAAACAATTTTAAAAAATTGTAGGATTGGGAGTAACTGTATTAACTCCTGTTGAAAAGCATCTCTCCATATAGCACACAGTCCTTTAGAAATAAATGGAAGAGTAAGCTCCGAAATAAACCTCTCCCTTGAGCTGCAGACAAGCTAGCAGTCTAAGGTAGTACATGATACCAGCAGATATATACATGTACAAGATTTTCTCTAAAAATGCTTTTTATGTTCCTGTCTTGCATATCTGTTAATGCTGTTATTATGTTACCTTATTCACAAGCTTGTGAAGTTTTTACCAAACTACAATAAGACAAAATAGTATGTCAGTAATACAAATTGTTGGGTGAAAAGCACTTATTCATACAAGTTCCTACATGCCACTGTCGTGCAACTTGTGACCCCTAAATTACCGTAGCGCAGTGGCAACTGTCTGCTCTCCGGCTGCTCTCTGGCAGATTCTCCTCCCTCCTTTCCTCCCTCTGTCTCCATTCTTACCTGAAGGAACCTCTCTCTGTCAGACTGGGCGACCTTCAACCTCAAGCTCAGATCTGAAACTTTCTCCTCCAGCCTCATCACCTTCGAGGACAGAAGCTCCTTCTCCTGATAGGGACAGCACACAGCAGGCAATTAAGATCTACCTCTTCTTGGGCATCAATGTCTTAGAGAATATATGTTTTATCTCTTTCTGACAATGTTACTGTACCTGAACTACATACTAATAACAACTGTGTTTCAGCTGTATTCAGCAAAGTGTAACTTTTTTTTTAAATATACATTGGACCAACTCTGCCTTGACTTGGAACTCTACACTTGCTCTGTACTCAGAGCGTCTGACTGACAAAGTTGGCTTGGAACTCGGCAATTGCTAGGTACTCAATGAGCTTGTGCAACCCCTTATCCTATGAAACAATGTCCAGTAATGTGGCATAGTGTAGTTAGTTCCTACAAGAGCAGACTGTGCCTGTAAAAATCTAAGTGTTGCCTACAAGAATCAAATTGTGGACTGTGCCTATAGGAATCAAAGTGTAGCTTGTGCTTACAAGAACCAAAGTGTAGCTTATGCTTACATCATGAGTTTGAAGAATGCTAGCGAGACCACTCAGCATAAAAGAAAAATGGTGAGAACCACCATAGACTGAAAAAGACATACTGTATATACTCGAGTATAAGCCGACCCGAGTATAAGCCGAGGCACCCATTTTACCACAAAATACTGGGTAAAATGAGTGACTTGAGTATAAGCCGAGGGTGGGAAATGTGCTGCCCCCTGTGTCCCCCCTCTCTCTCCCGTGTCTCTGCTCCTCTCTCCCTTCCCTGTGTCTCTTCCCCCTCCCTTATCACCCTCCTCAACCTCACTCCTCAACCCCCCCAATCCTCAACCCCCTCCTCACCCCCTCAACCTCAACCCCCCTCCTCAACCCCCCATTCTCAACCACCATCCTCAACCCCCATCCTCAACCCCCCATTCCTCATCCTCAACCCCCATCCACATCCCCCTCCTCACCCCCTCCTCAACCTCAACCCCCCCTCAACCTCAACCTCCCTCCTTCTCATCAACCCCCTCCTCACCCCCCCATAACCTCAACCCCCCTCCTCCTCATCAACCCCCTCCTCAAACCCCATCGTCAACCCCCCATCCTCATCCTCAAACCCCCATTCTCATCCCCCTCCTCACCCCCCCTCAACCTCAACCCCCCTCCTCAACCTCCCTCCTCCTCATCAACCCCCTCCTCACCCCCCCTCAACCTCAACTTCAACCTCCCTCCTCCTCCTCAACCCCCATCCTCAACCCCCATCCTCAACCTCCCTCCTTAACCCCCCCATCCTCATCCCCCTCCTTACCCCCCTCAACGTCAACCTCCCTCCTCAACCTCAACCTCCTTCCTCCTCATCAACCCCCTCCTCCACCCCCATCCTCAACCCCCCTCCTCAACCCCCCATCCTCATCCTCAACCACCCCATCCTCATCCCCCTCCTCACCCCCCCCTCAACCTCACCCCCACTCCTCCTCATCAACCCCCCATCCTCAACCCCCATCCTCAACCCCCATCCTCATCCTCAACCCCACCATCCTCATCCTCATCCCATCCTCAACCCCCCTCAACCTCAACCCCCTCCTCAACCTCAACCTCCCTCCTCCTCATCAACCCCCTCCTCAACCCCCCTCCTCAACCTCAACCTCCCTCCTCCTCATCAACCCCCTCCTCAACCCCCCATCCTCAACCCCCCATCCTCAACCCCCATCCTCAACCCCTCCATCCTCAACCCCCCCATCCTCATCCCCCTCCTCACCCCCCCTCAACCTCAACCCCCCTCCTCAACCTCCCTCCTCCTCATCAAACCCCTCCTCACCCCCCCTCAACCTCAACCCCCCTCACCCCCCTCCTCAACCTCAACCCCCCCTCCTCATCAACCCCCTCCTCACTTTCTCCCTTCTTAATACCTCCCCCTCACTTACCTGCTTCTTCTCCTGCCTCTGCTCCGTCTTGATCCCGGCGCGCATGTGACGTCCCGGCGCGCATGTGACATCACATGCGCGCGCCGCGTCATTAGCGTATACCGGGTGCCGGCACCCGGTATATGCTAATGACGCGCGCTGGGGTCAAGACGGAGCAGAAGCCGGAGAAGAAGCAGGTAACTGAGGGGGAGGTATTAAGAGGAGGGGGTTGATGAGGAGGAGGGGGGTTGAGGATGATGAGGGGGGAGGGAAAGAGACACAGGGGGGTAGAGAGACACAGGGGGGTTAGAGAGACACGGGGGGGTAGAGAGACACAGGGGGGTAGAGAGACACGGGGGGGTTTGAGAGAAAACGGGGGGGTTAGAGAGACACAGGGGGTTTAGAGAGACACAGGGGGGTTAGAGAGACACAGGGGGGGTAGAGAGACACGGGGGGGTTAGAGAGACACTAGGGGGAGTGACTCGAGTATAAGCCGAGGGGGCCCTTTTTAGGCTTAAAAAAGGGCTGAAAAACTCGGCTTATACTCGAGTATATACGGTAATAGCCAAGGTACAAAATGCCTAGATCAACGATCTCTACGATGCTGAAAAATAAGCTATTAAAGTAGCCAATGTTACTAGAGGTGTGAAGGTTGTGAGTTAGCAAAGGTCACAGACATTAGAGGAAGTGGAGAAACTGTTGTACATTTGCATTAACAAACAACAGTTAGTGGGTGATAGTATTTCCCAGGCACTAATATGGGAGAAAGCAAAACAATTGCATGCCAAACTGGTAAAAGGCAAGCCTACAGCAAGTGGTAAGAGCAGTGAAGAATTTAAAGCCAGTTATTTTGAGAACTTAAAAAAGGAACTAGCATTCACACTGTGGTGGGAGGCATCTGGTGCCAACAAAAAAGCTGCCAAATCCTTTGTTAGGGAGTTTAGAGATTATGTAGAGGTTGAGGCTTTTGTTCCCCAACAAGTCTTCAGATGTGATGAGACAAGTTACCCCGGAATCTAGTCTACTGGGGATACCGGTGGCCTCTCTTTCTGCCCCCCACAACAGACTCCTACAATTTATCTTTTTAGCGACAAAATCACATATAGCCAGGAGCTGGAAGAAAAAGACACTAGAGATAGGGGCAGTTCGAGCTAAGATTCACTACTTAGCGGTTAATGAAAGGATTTCCCATTCAGTGGCGGATTCAATTCCTAAGTATTTAGAAATTTGGGGTCCCTGGATAGAATACACGGATATCAGAATCCCTCTACTCCAATGAAGGGGGAGGAGGAGGGAAGGGCACCCTCACCTTCTGGACAGGATACGGGGAGGACTGGGGGCCGGAGGGGAGAAACCGGAAGAGGAGCTGCACCGGAATGGAAGAAGACAGACAGGTATGTTAGGATGGAACAACAGCAGGATCGAGATAGAGAAATGTTTTCCAAAGAGGAAGGCTTAATATAGATGTGTCAGATAGAATGTTTTAGTTTGACTGATTAAGTTAAAATTTGTAAAAGTTGGTAAGCGACTCTTTCTTAATATATAAGAAAAGATAACAGGGGGGAATTGAATGGGAAGAAGGAACTGAAAGACTAGCAAACAAAGAAAATAGTACTATATCCCTCTAGAGGTAAATGAACCAGTCAATGGATAAAATTAGGGCTTTTTATAATATCTGTATGGTTCCCTAAGTCATAGGTAAATAATGGAAGGTAATGGGAGATAACAACTAAACAACCAAAGAATACTATAGGCTACGGATAAGTTTAGGGATAATAATGTACAACTGTTTGCACTTTGTATTCCTCCAATAAAAACTATTTAAAAAAAAAGAAAGCACTGCTCACCTTCCAGGCTTGGTTAATTTTATAACTGTGAAGTTCTTGTCCCCTAACAAAACTTCTCTGATCCAGTCCATGGATCAGCAGGTCATCTCAAACTTTGAGAAACAGGTACTTTGAGGTGACCTTGAATACTAAGTTGACACTGAGAGAGTTATGGGAGAACCATTTCAATATCCTCCACTGTGTCACTCAGATAAGTAATGCCTGGGGTGCAGAAACTCACAAGATAATGAACTGTGGCAGGAGGAAATTGTGGCCAGAAGGTGTAGCTCCTAGGAGCTTGGACGCAGAACTTATCCCAATTGTAGAGGACAATGTGTCTCTTGGCAAATCCATGGGCCTGGAGATCAGTAATGAACACATAAAAGAGTTAGTGGAGGAGCACAGACAAAGCTCAGCACCCAGGAGCTGCAGGAACTTTAGAGGGAGCAGCAACATATAGTGGCTGAGGAAATGTCTTCAAGTGAAGGGCAGGGAAGGGATAAAGCACCTACTGCACTGATCACAGAAATGTGTGCTAAAGGGGTTGAATTGCAAAATCTTGTTTAAAAAGTATCACCCTGACAAAGCTCTAGCAAGCCGCAATGTGGACTATTTAATGAATAAACAATGTGACTCTTCAGAAACATTTTGAAACGTAGGTAGAAGCAAGTTCCTCTTGATAGGTTTCTAGTGGAACTCCCCAGTGTAACATCAGAGTCTCTAGCTGGGTTTAGTGGTGTTAGACAGAAAAAAGAAAGGTCCCCTGTGCAAGTGCCTGATGTTCTATTGGAAGAGGACTCCCCTTCCAAGCAATAAGCTATCTCCTCTTTCTCCTCCTCCTCTACATCACAACCATCCCATTGGGCCCTCAAGTCCTCTCAGTACAGTTAAAGTGAATTTCAATTATTTTGTTTAGTTTTAAGATTTTGTATCAAAAACCAACACCATCAGTTCAAAATAAAATGTGAAAATGCTGGGGTTCGGAATGGATTATTTCAATTTACATTGATCCCTATGGGAAAAGCTTGCTTGGAACTCAACTTTTTTGGAACTCAATCTGCCATCTGGAACGGAGTAAAGTTGAGTTCCTAGATAATAATATTATTTAGTTGCTGTCATGCCATTAAAAGCACAAGCTGTGAATATCAGCAATTAATCTTAAGAGCCAAGAGAAAATTTCACAAATACATTTAATACCTAGTTTAAATTTGTATTAACTTGCAATAAAATAATGAAGCAGTACAAATGTATTTAAATATTCTAATAATGATCATTTACACCTCCAATATATTTGTTTTTATTGATGGGATTGCAGTTATACTTTGTTTAGTTGTTATCCCTGTTTACTAAATTTAATAAAAAATGAGATCTAAATCTAAATGCAATTAAGTTACAGTAATACAACCATCAGTATTCATTTATGGTAATGATCAATATGATCATGCTTAATAAATATTAGGATTACCAATAAATAAAAAATATATAAATTTGCTTTTATTGAAAGTAGGGATTTGACAAGACAGTGATATATCTGACCACTATTGTACTTTGTTAAACACACAAACTTGACATATTTAAATCTAGTATACTAAATTCCCAGACTATCATTTGTAATGAAACAAAAAAAACATATATATATATAGTTGTCGTAATTGCTAGTTTGTCGGTCACGCTATGTTAAATGTTACGGGCTTGCGCATGCACAATGAGCGCCAAAGACCCGGAGGCCCAAAAGATAGAGGGGGGAGAGGCTCGCAATGAGCGCCAAAGGCGCTCATCACGAGCCTCGCAAGGTAGAGGGTGGGAAAGGCTAAAATACAGTTACTTGTTAAAAAAATGCGTCACTTAAAATTGAGTTTCGGGAAAGCCGCTCATTGTGGGGCCCACTATGAGCGCTCATCGCAAGGCCTGCAAGTAACAGGGGGGAAAGCCAGACATTGAATGGCAAACAACAGCATTGCCAGTTTAAAAAAAAAAATTTGACGGGCAAGTCGTTAGTTTAACATAAATATCATACCATTCAAACACCTGCATACGTTCTTTATACACATATGCTCTCAATACCATGTAGCAGGCCATTGTACTTTTAGAATGTACTGGAGTCCAGTGCTCTTGGAGTCTGGTATTTGTCCCACCACGGCACCCAGTTATAGTCATGCAAGGTCAATTTAAAAAAAGCAAGGAATTAACCTCTACCAAATCAAGGCTGCACATAATTATTGCACCCAGATAAGCTAATATGTAAAACTAAAACAATTAACTGTTATGGCTAAATAGGAAAATTCCATTCAGTGATCACAGTCATCCCTAACTAGACATAGCTACTGATGTCTATCTTTACCAGATTGGTGTTGTTGAAGCTCAGTCGGAGGTCGGTAAGCTCCTCGTGTAGGCTGTTTTGGGCTTGGAGCATATCTGTTACTCTTTGATTTGCCTCATTTGTGTGGCTGAGGGTCATCTGGCTTCCCTGCAGATAAAAAACAGTGCTCGGTAAAACAGAGGCCCTAGCCCTCAAAATTGTTATGTGTTTCAAGCTCATAATTGCAATGAAACACAATTGATATCTACACATAATAAGAAATAAAAACAATTTCAATTCACATCTTCAGAATGAGTTAGCAAACATGTGTCTTTAATCCTCAAGCAGGATAAAGGAGGGATATTTTGTCATATTCTATTATGTGAAGTGGTCATTTCATGTTTATCTTAAAGTTGTTTCAATAAAAGTGCAAGGAGAGTTTTAGAGAATGAAGGTGAAACCTCATTATAGTTATTATTATTATTATTTTTAATGTGCCAACATACATGGGACAAGTACAAGGCAAAAACACGTTCAATACATTGTAGACAAATAGAGGGCCCTGTCTTTGAGCTTAGAATCTAGCATACATATGCTTTCTCAAGCACCTTATAAGATTAAAAACTTGCAAACTTACAATCTAAAGGAGGGTGACAGATACATTATGCATAGTAACGATGAGGGTGATACGCTTTATTAAACAGATGTGTTTTTAGTGAGGTTTTCAAGGTCTTGAGACAGGAAGAAAGTCTAATGGAGCGAGGCAAGAAGTTATCAGAATAAAACCATAGTTCTGAATAGAAGCTGCAAATTGTGATAGAAATAAATATTTTTTCTCACCTCTCTCTGTTTTTTGAGCTCATCGACAGCTTCGTTCTTCTCAGCCTCCAGAACCTTCACGCGGTTGCGGAAGTATAGGAGGTTCTCACGTGCAGTTCTCAGATCTCGGTTCAATTCATCATTCTCAAACAATGCACAAAGGGTTGCAAGTCAGAATAGGAAAATCAGATTGTTCTCTATATTTTGTTTTCTATTTCTTATTAAACTCACAATGGACATATATTATTACATTTATTTTTATTAGATACTTGTTTTACTGATGCTTAGTAGCCTATATACAAATATGACTATGTAGCAGTAGTGTTGTTTTCTGTGAATATTTTTACATGTATGTGTAAAATACTGGTTATCTTATGTTGGTAGTAGTGTACTGAAACAGCATGGGCAATGTGGTGGGCACAGACAACTAATGACAGCATTGTAAGAAGCTTAACGTCTCCTCTTTCTTCTCTCCTAAAATGCTCAACCATTTATTTCCTTCACTTCTTTTTGTCAGCTATGACCCTTTTAGCTATGATCTTCTAACCCTTTGGAAAATTTAAATTTTACATAAAAGGTAATATGCTCTGTAATCAGTTTTTGACAGCAAATAATGCACTTGAAGGAGCCTCTGTAACTTGGCTTGGGTGTAACAGGATGGCCAAAATTAGCAAATCATGAACCAACAAGGTTTGCACACCCAGCATCAACTCATACGTTTAATTTTATATCTTCATTCATGTTCAGTATTTACTAGTTACTGGATATTCTCTGGAGCTTGCTTTACACTTTATTAGTTTATCACATTTAATCTCTGCTTGGAACTGCGTGTGCCCCTCTAGACCTCTTTCCAATCTCAGCATGATGTCCTGACCTTAGATCTGTGACATTGCATTCTGTTTGTTCAAGATTTTAAACATTATTTTCAATCTGTGACATGAGGTTCTATCTGCTAGAAAATAGCAATTATTGTTATACCTTCCATTAATGAAGGCCCACTAATTCAGGATATAAGAAATTTCAGACTCCTTACAATTTCAATTTTAAAATGTCCTACCAAGAAAGTAGCATCATCATGAGATGATATTTATTTGATGTGGAATTTAGTTTACCTGTAAAAATATTTGCTTTCTTAGTTTGCTTCTCTACAGAGCTTTCCTAGTGATAGTATCTTAATGGTGCTTATAATATCACTTGTGCTTGTTAGGAAATCCAACATATTCAACTACTATCACTATACTTCAAATTGGAAATCATATTCACTATAGTTTTAGAGCTTATTAGTTTTGTTCATTTATTTTACACCCTTTTAAAAAATATATATGCTCTTACTGTGGGCGTTTTCGGGCTCAGGTTTGTGAGAACATTGGTAAAGTTGAAATTTTCCAGATTAGATTTTGCCTTCATTACTTCCATTTCCAAATTAATAATCCTGAAAAGAAATACATCAAAGGAGGCATTCAAGATTATGAAATGAGAATGGTGGAAAGCTTTGTAAATCATACAAAGTCAACAGCAGAAAGAAAACACTGACACTTTTTCAACAAATTTGATCATGCAAGGTTTTAACCATGTAGGTTTATTTGCTTCTGCAACTTTAAAAAGAATTAGGCTATGGAAGTGGTTCCGAGAAACTGCTGAAGGGCTACAATGTTCTTAAAAGGGGTTCTGTGGACCCCAATGGAGCATTTTGTGGGTTCAGTGATGGCCAATGACAGGTCAATACATTTGGTGCCATCTGTTGCTGAATTCATTTGGAAAACACTACCCAATGGTTTACAGTCAAATAAATAATAACACAAAGATATATTAATGCTATGCTGCACCTCTGTTATCACTTATATTGGTTGTGAGCATACGAGTTGTTGCTAACGCTTGCGGGCTCGCATAGCGAGCCGCGGCCCGTTGTAACGCAAACAAAATACGAGACACGTTACGACCCATTACGACCTTGCAAAAAACGGCAGCAACACGCGCACATCAAAACATCAAAAATCCAACAAATACACACAACAAATACATAAAAAGCTTACCTACAGCAAGAGGGAGCATCCAGGAACTCGAAAACTAAAGTTACACCTCAATTTAACTGAAATTAAAGCAGTTTAGACACTAAAAAACTCTCTAAGCGAGAGAAAAAATGGCCGCCGAAAAAAACGAAAACAAGGCTACAGCAGTCTAAAGACGCAAAACACCACCAAACACCTACGTATTTGCCGAAAAACACCTACAAGATTAGAAAACAAGGAAGCAACCCGTGCAACCCAAAAAACATTACAAACACAACAAATACAAACAACAAACACATAAAAAGGTTACTCACAGCAATGGGGGGCACCAAGGACCTCTGCAAGTGAAGAACACCTCCATTTAAGCACACATTTCAGAGTTTAGAGACCCGAAAATCACCTAAGCGAGAGAAAGAATGGCCGCCGAACAAAACGAAAACGAGGCTAAAGGTCACTAAACACCAACAGAAACACGCAAAACACCACAAAACAGCTACGGATATTCCGCCACAGCCGCATACCACACATTAGCCACCATTACACTACACACATTCATCACGCTTACACAGCAGCTCCACAGCACTAAAGCTGCAGGAACATCAAAACAGATTGCCAGCTCTTCAACAGAATGCTTCCTCCAAATATTACTTGAAAATAGGTAAAGTATATTACTTTATTAATGTATTATTTATTTTATTATTATACACCAAACAGCATTAGCTCACTTACAATTTCATTGCCGTAATTTTTTGACTGGCAATTCGCTATTCAGGAAATAAAAAGCAGCTTTGTGTGACAAACACAGTCTATTAGAAGATACAATAAACTGCCTTCACAATATCCTAACACACAGTAAATAACTTCCAAAGACTATTATTAGAAGAAAATGTATCCAGTCTATCAGAATATACAGTGCACTGCCTTCATAGTATATTAGTAGACAGTACACTGCCTCCACAGTCTATTAGACTATACACTATCTCCACAGTATATAAGAAGATGCAAAATATTGCTTCCATTTTATACTAGAATATACTATATGTTGCATATACTATATTCTGGTGTATGCACAGGATACTAATAGACAGTACACTACCTCCACAGTATATTAGTAGACAGTGCATTGCCTTCATAGTCTATTATGAGATACGCTGTATACTAGTTGACTGTTTCCTGCCTCCACAGTCAGTATATTAGTAACCAGTACATTCCCTGCCTAGATTATTGGTAGATGCAATACACTGCCTCCAGTGCATACACCAGAATATACAGTACACTGCCTCCACTGCATGTATTAGAAGACAGTAACTTGCTTCTGTAAACCATTAGAAGGTGCAATACACTGCCTCCACTGCATGTATTAGAAGACAGTAACTTGCTTCTGTAAACCATTAGAAGGTGCAATACACTGCCTCCACAGACTATTAGATTATAATGTCTCCACATGTTGTTAAAATATATAGTACACTGTTTACCCATTATTTTAGAAGATTCAGTACACTGTCGGAACAGTCTAATGGAAGATACAGTACAACGACTAGCACAATCTACTAGTAAGATAGGTACACTGCCTCCACAGTCTATTAGTGTATACATTTCTTTACAGTAAATTCATATAAATTCTTCTTGTTATAAGTTATTTATTTAAATGTCAGTACTTTACAGAGAACCATACTGCAAACTCAACATTTTGGTGACAATTTTAAATAGTGGTAAACACTGAATTATCAGCACCTTGTTAAATTCATATGATTTTTAATGCTTAACCTGTCCTGTAGCTCTCCTCGTTGTTTCTTATCCTCATAGCGAGACACTTCCAGCCATCCCTTCTCCTTTTCCAGTTGAGATATGGAGTTCTCCAGTTGCTAAGATATAGAGATCTTGTCAAACTGTGCAATCCTCAGGCTAAGGGTAAGTTCAGCACCAACAATGACAAACTGCAAAATTCTGTAACTAGCAGAAATATCAGTATATATTTTTATATGGTTGACAAGTATCATAGATCCAAAAGTCCCTTTCTTTTATATTCTGAAACATAAACAGATACCACTAATCGTTCAGTTTGTAACAGTTACTGAAAACCCAGATTTGCTTTCGGGGTCAAATACCTAAGTTATTGTTTATGGGCTTCATTTAATCAAAGGTTACATTTTTACAAATCTCATGAAAAATGCAAAGTTTGAAACCTTGTTCATTTACTATGTTATGCTTCCATATTGAGATGTGCCATGGGGATATTTTAGGGGGTTGTTTTATGTTAAACCTTAGCTGTATTCACCAAGAATTATTCTCCCCTAAATCAACAGCAAAGCAACTATCAAGCACCACCTATAATTATAACTTGTTTAATAACAGCATATTCAGATGTTGTAGTAAAAGTAAAGGAAAAAAAAGAGTTATGAAAATATTTATCACTGTATTATTTTGTCCCTTATTAAAATCTGCAATGTACGTAACACAGAAAATGGCTGGGGTGTGGGAAATAAAATGTATTAATAAACATTTTCAGAAATTTTTTATTACAAAGTGCAAAGAGTATACAGCCTTTTCATTGGTAATTGCATTTCATCAATGGTGTGCAAGTACAATCACTACATCGACTTAGTAAGAAAGTGGATGATGAGTTAATGTGAGCATCATAAATCTCATTATAATTAAATATCCTTATTGAATAGAGCAAAGCAGGGCAAAAATAAATAGCTACATTCTGCAGCAATCAGTAGTGGACATCCAATACCGTCCATTGTCCACACTTTAACATTTGATCATTATCAAAACTTACCCTTACATAGCACTTGTACATGTATAAATGTTTTAACTAGCATATGAATGGTTTCCAAAAACTATTTAATGAATGCTGTCTCAATGTTTAAATTATAATTAACTATAAGAGAATAATTTAAAGGACCACTATAATGTTTATAATTGTATTGATAAGTCCTGAGACATTGCTTAAAAAAACCCATCAGATTTATTGTATACTATAATTTTGTTGTTGATTCTTAGTTTTAGGTCTGTCCCTCAGAAACTGATGCATCTCTTGGGTGGAGTCACTGTGCCTAAATAAATTGTGGCTTGTGGCCCAAGTAATATTTTGAAACCCCTCAAACAATATCAATTACCTTACAGGTGAATCCTTATCACTCAATTCTCAATGTTGGATATCTAGCTCTCTTCATACCTGCCTATTACCTTTCTTCTCTGCCCTAGATTTAAACAATGAGGCGGACAGTTACAAAACAGTCTTGCACTTTTCTCACCTTCCTAGCTGTCACAACTCCATGGACAGGTGGACATCTGTGCCTTTATTTGCTTTCTTTGTTTACTGTGTTTATTGTTCGAAATATGGTGGATGTAATGAATATGGTGAAATGTGTCCTACAGGCCTTGTTTAGGTATTATCTGTGGCCCGGTGACCTTAAGCCTTACAAGCTCTAGGTGGGACTTATGAATCAGAATTATGATTTTTTGGTCAAAATCATAGCAAGGGAGACATAACAATATTTTGGGGTTAGTACCACTTAAGGGGGGAGGGGGGGCAGAAGGTTTTCTAATAGTCAACTGCAATATGCAGTTCACTCCCAGCCCTCACTCTGAGCTACGGGCCATCTGGGATCGAACTCGAAATCACAGTAAATAGTGGTTCCTAGACTTCAATGGGGAACTCGTGACCATGAATTAAGATATCAAGTGTAATTAATAAGCTTGTCAACATAGCCGGGAAACCTTTCTAGTGTTTAGAATTGATACCCGTTTGATCGTTTGTTTCATGGTTTACCCACAACTGAGATGTACTTGACTTGTTTCATTGTTCATAACCCCCATTTCAAAGGATACACAAATGTCTAAAATTATGTGGAAGCCATGGTCGGTCCCTAAAAGTGAGTACCCCCCGGTACTCTCCCTTAACTACTAGACAGGTCCCCTCCTAACCTTGAGCAAATTTGTATTCTAGGGAGAGTCAGTACAGGTTTGGGTACTCATAGCAACCTGAACCCTTGTCTTGAAAACCTTCACATAACAGCTGCCCAAGGGGTACCCCAAGCCTAGTATTTTTATCCTCTACTGTCCGCTAGCTCTCCCACATTGAGGGAGACCCTGACCCCAGTTATTGGAACGTGGTAAAAGGTTTACCCAATTTCTTCATGTAGGCTTAGATGGCCATCTAGCCACCCAGACTTTCTTACCATTTGTTGATTAATTACACCCTACACGGGAAAGGAGAATAGCCAATTCACATAACCAATGTGTATATTTAATTCTTGAGGGAAAACATTTATTATTTTGGGGAGTTATTATTTCTGCACCGTATGATGGTATCCTGTAACCTAGCTCAAGTTGATATCATGTTAGCACAAATACAAACAAACCTCCAACCTGCTGATAGAACCATTCTAGTGACCATTTAAAGCCCAACCAAATAGCAGGTTGTGACACTTACCTAACCTAATGGGCACTGTCAAGGAGCTTTACTGATGCCTAGTTGCCTGGTCCCCATCTATGTACCTGGTTCTTGAACCTGACATAGAGGAATACTTATATTCATCCCTTTCTCCGAGACAGTATGTAAACTTGTCCAGAGATCCTATACTGAAATATTCCTGTATTAGGAACTGGGTTAACTCTGGTACAGGGTTTCTGCAGACCCTACCTCCATTTTGTTATATTGCTCTTTTGAATACAGAAAATCTAGGAGTTATTTGTACAATCTGAAATGTTCTTTACAGGACTGTAGACATAAACAGCCTCATTAAATTGGAGCCCAGTAACTCCAACGTGAGCTCCACAGTGGCTATGGGCTTGAAAATCCCCAGTGTTACGGGTCTATTAAATTGGAAGGGGCTGCGTGCTAGGGGCCATAGACGCAAAACCGCAACGCAGTCTGTTGCACGTTGGATGTGTGACCGTGAACACGATCAATTAGTCTAACCTGTAGTAAAGGGTTCGACGTAGCCAATGGCAAAGGAGATTGCCATCAAGGCTAATTAAAGCCTGCGGGAACCCCCACAGGCTCCCGACCTCAGTCCCCTGCGAGAACCCTCATTTACGGCGGATCTTCAGTTTTTTTTTGGGAGGGGCCCTGTCTGTGAAGCCTTTGAGGAGGACCGGGGCATCGACGGATGGGCATTTTGGACAGGTAAGTGGCCTATTTAGAATGTATTGTATTACATGTTGTATTTATTTATGTATTAAGTGTAATGTTTCTTTTTTTCTAGGTGTGCTGGACCTGGGGACATTTATGGTGGGCCTTTGTCTGGGATGAAGCACAGAAGACCATTGTTGCTGGAGGGGCATTTGGGCAAGGTAAGTGGTCTAATTTACACTATTCTAGTTTTAGTTTGTTGTAGGTGTAATGTAGGTTTTTTTATTGTATGTAATTTAGGGTTTTTAATTGTTTGTAATGTAGGGTTTTATTGCATGTAATGTAGGGTTTTATTTTCAGTAATGTAGTGTATTTTATTTTTTGTAATGTAGTTTGTTATTTTCAGTAATCCTTTTTTATTTTTAGTAATGTAGTGTTTATTTTTCTGTGTGTAATTAGTGGGTTTATTATTTTTGTTACTTAGAGGGGGGCTAGGGATTTTATTAGGTGTTAATACGGTAGAGGGGGGTTGATAGTGTAGAGGGAGTTAATCAGTTAGAAGGGGGGTTAATAGAATAGGATAGGGTAGGAACGGGTTAATAGTGTAGTGTTTAGAATTTGTGTCATGAGGGTCCCGGAGGAGTGTTAATTGGGAGGATTAAGTCTTGTCCCATAAGGGTCTGTATAGGGGACTGATAGGGTTAATTAGAGGCTCATGAGGGTCTAGATAGACCCCTATGAGTGATGGTGTTAATTTTATGTGCTGATGGGTACTTATAATACCCCCGTGGCAGGGGTTAATTTTTTAGGTAACGCAGGTCCTGAAAGGACCCGCGAGGCAGCAAATTAGAATTTTTAACTGCTGCGGGGGTCCCGATTGGGACGCCCGCAGCAAGGGTTAATATTGAAAGCCTGCGGAGGTACCGATCGGGACCCCTGCAGCATGGGGATTAGCCTGTGGAGCAGGGGGGAGCTTTACGGGCCAGAGGGAGGTTTGGGGGCCGGAGCGGGGGTCTCTTCTGCTGCTCACACAGCAAATGTAAGGGCTTTTAAAGCCTTTGTGAGTCCTCCCCAGCACACATTGGGCTTTGGGCTCCATTTGCGTGTTACAGGCTAGCTCAAGAGGGACTTCATTGCAATTTAAAAGCAAAATTGAAACTTAGCGGGTACAGGCTTGCCAGATCAAAGGGTTGCGGGCTGCAATGTTCCACGTTTCACAAAACGTAGGCATTTTTTGTCCGTCCTGCATTCTAACACGCAAGTCGGCAACGTAGAGGTTTATGAGGCTAATTTAATAGCCTTCAGCCGTATTTTTTTCATTACAAGCTACTTTTTGAAATGTAGCCACAATTTAATGAGGCTGTAAATTTGGACCACTGGCAACATATATATGAGGGGAAATGTGTATGATTCACAAATTGTATGTCCATTGTGTGCTAAAAAAACTAATGAAGAGAAGTGATGCTAAAGCCCACCTCATTTTATTCATTCATTCTATAGAATAACTTGCAATACTACACAATGAATAGTCAAAGTATGAAAGAAAGAATCAAAAATATCATATTTTGACTAAACTTTCAGGAATTCTAAGCATTGTGTGTAACGGCTACATTACATGCATTACATGCGCCACCTGTAATGTATATTTTAAGATCCTCAACAATCTGCTCACAGAATGTATGGATGCCTAACATGAAAATATTTTACCATTGCTCAACTAAAATTTAATAAGAGTATTGGCACACCCAGAGTGTATTATGTTTAGTATTATGACTTACTGAACGGGTCCTAGAAAGGGTTGGCATGTTCCCATCACCCTGATACTAAAATACTTGGCAACAGTACTGCAAACATGCCTTCCTTTTGTGGTTTTACAATGCAGAACAATTCAGCCAGGTAAAGTATATGATACTAGATATTCCTCTGACAACATTAAACAAATCAATATGGACATTTACAGCCTTATTAAATTGAGATTCAGTAAATTTAAAAGTGCTCTATATAAGCACACAGCATTTTTTTTTACAGGAGTTTTTAGTTAGTGAACTTTTATCTAAAAGCAAGGTCTTCACTAACTAAAAACTTCTGTAAATAAAATATGCTTTGTGCCTAAATAGAGCCCTTTTAAATTTACCGAATCTCAATTTAATAAGGCTGTATATATAAATGTACAACTACATTTGACTGAGAATATGTATATCCTTCTATAAATCCTATTAAGTGCATTCATCTGAACTAATGATAAATGCAAATAATAATAATATACTGTTTATGATAACGCTGCCAATTTATTGGCAAAAACTGCATTAACATATAGTTAAGGTTGCTGAGCTGCATGAGGCAACTTAAGGCAGGAAAAGCATAGGAAATTAGCACGTTAAGGTGGCACACAACCTTAACATTCTTCTCTCCCCCTGCAAAGGTTTTTTTGATAACATCACTCCTCAATTCATCTATGGCATTAGGTCACTCATGACATTACATATAATATGAACATTTATCTCATCCATGATATTTTTGACGACTTCACACTAGACCCTTATGATGTCACTTAATGGTAGCACTATTCTTAAAAAAATATTTTTAATTTATGAGACACCAAATTATGAAAAAATTTATATTTGAAACATAACTGAAAATACATTTTAGATATAAATATAACTGTATTTCTGATTTAGACAAGGTGTGGTACTGTGTTAGTCATAGAGCAAAATAAATCAGTTTAATTGAGTTGGTAAAATGAATGGGGTTTAGACAAGGAGATATATGTTGTGGTAATTTGTACCATTTCTCTCATGTGGACTGTGTCCTCTTCTATTTGTCTCTGCCATTTCTCTGTGGCCTCTCTCAGACATGTAGCAGCAGCACTTTTCAGACTGTCCTCTTTTGCAACTTGGACTTTTCCTCTTGCTGCTTATACATTCCTTTCTGAGCTGCTGTAGACAGCATTAAGGTCTTTACTACCTCCTCTATTCTTTCTGTGGGTGGTCTTTAACTAAAAGACCTGTATCGCACTCCTTACACCAGTAGTTTGACCCATTACTATACAGAAAACAACAAAGAGTTCATGTATTATTTTGGTCTTTTTATTAAAAAGTCCAAAATTTTAAAGGAAATAGCTTACATCACCACAATGGATTATAAAGCAAAACACAATTCTCTTTGTAATAGTCCACTTTGGGTGGTACAGTTCACTTCCAAAAATACTCTGCTTGTCAGGAATTTTCCTCCTCACACAACATGGATATATTCTCACAAGTAGACTGATGGAGCACTGGCCCGCCCTTCTCTCCAAATGCCCCAACCTCCAGGGACCCTTAACATGCCTTTAGCGAGTGCTGTATATTTCTTGGATATAAAAACTGACTTCTCTCGGGGGTTAATTTACACAGTCTCTTGTAAGGGTAAATAATCCTTTACTCACAGGGCCTCATTCAAATGCGATTTGGCCAATTGAATAGGGCTCTATAAAAGCACACAGCATATTTTTTTACTTACTTTTATTACTTTACTTTTATAAAATGTTTAGTTAGTGAAAACCTTGCTTTTGGATAGAAGTTCACTAATTATAAACTTCTGTAAAAAAAATATGCTGTGTGCTTATATAGAGCCCTTTTCTATTGGCTAAATCACATTTGAATGAGGCCCACAGTCTCCAAGTAGTTTGTCACTTCTACCACAGTCTCATAGAGATCTCATGCATCTGTGCGAGCAGATCCTACACTCAGTTTGCTCTATTGGTTTTGTAAACTGCAGAAGTCCAAAATCAAACTGTGTTTTCTTCTAGGCAACTTACACAGCCTGCACACTCTGCTATGTCACAAAGTTTAATTGGCAGCCTTCACAGACTGCTCACACTGCTTAGGCCAGAGCCTAATTGAGGGCCACACCAATTTCTCTGTGTATTCCTCTTAAAGCTGTGAATCAAGTGTTTTTTTTTTTCTTAATTATCTCTGTGGGAGTTAACGCTCTACCTCCCGGTGAGCAACATGCACTGCTCTATATCTTGCACCAGCCCCTGGGGGCACTCTGTCACAGCATACATAAGATTTTAACAATTAACTTTGACTTTAATAAACATATATTTGTAGCCATATATATATATTAATAATCAACTTCATTTGAAATTGTGTAAACCTTCAAAAGTTAACAATTCAACTAAGTGAGCAATTATAAATGCATTAAATGACATCATAGGAGGTGTAGTGTGATGTCATCAGTTATGCATGATGTCATTTTCCATATTATGAGTGATGGCATAGCTGATGTCATTATTTATATTATATGTGATGTCATGAATGATACAATGCCATAGACGATGCAATGAATGATGTCATCAGAAAGGGACGTTAAGGTTGCATGCTACCTTAACTTTCCAATTTCTTGTATTTTTTTTTAGCTTTAAGTGGCCCTAATCTGAGCTACAACCTTAACTGTACTTTGATGGAGTTTTTGCCCAAACATTTCCAGTGTTTTTCTTAATTTCATTATAATTAAATCTTTTTAACTAACTTATTATCTTTATACATAATATAAAAAAATATTCAAATAGTTTTTATCAATGTATTATTACAAATCAAAAGAAAATATAACACTTTTACATTTCCTAAACAACTGATATATTAACATGTGTGCTTACACATATACGACAATTACTTTGAAGGAAAAAGATGAGCAAAACAAGTTTATTCTGTATGTGTTTTTTATTCATAACCATTCAGTGCACCTCTTTGTATGATTTTTGGAGCTGTTTAGGTTGGTTATATTGGTTAAAAGTTGAATTTTTCAAAAGGTCTGTTTGCAGAGAGGCATATAGAATTTTTCCATAAGCAGGTCTTTTTGAAGCCTTAAGTAGAGCAACTAGAATAGATTTTTTTAAATAGTTTTTCATTTTAATGCTGGGCTTGTATTGTTTAAAAGCTAAACAATGTCCTTGTAACAATTCAACAGTAACAAATTGCAGTATTTTTTTAAAAACTATCACTAGTTTTTAAATTTTTCAAAACTGATTGGTGGCGACTGCTGCCTAATGTATATATTTTTTGTTTAAAATAGAAATAAATTCCACTGCACTTAATAAACAAAATGGCTATCTGGTGTGCACAGCTTGGGTTATTTTAGCCTGGTGACAGCCCTATGACAGACACTGTTACATTCCATAAACGTTTTGACCCTACTACATTCACTGAAAGGCAGTTATGTGCTACTGTTTAATAAAGTAGTACTTTGCCACATAAGCACCAAATAAAGACCTCTTATTGCTATATAATGTGTACCTTTGCTCACTTGTAACGGCAAGTGAATGTTAATTTAGTAACAACATATACTTTGTGGCATGTATTTCCATCACACACTAGGCCCGACACACAAGTGTCAGAAATCCCACAATGTCTCTCGCTCTCCTTTCTCTCAAAACCATTTCACGTTTCATTAATTATCATTTGCTCACTCCTTTGGCAATTGTTCACAATTACAGGCAGAATATAATTATAAAACCACTAAAAACATCACCTAAATAACTGACAAATTAAATATGAAAGCTGACAGTAGCCCACATGGACAAGTCTCTACTGAGAATGCTGATTACATTAAAATCTTAGACTATTAAACCTCAACAACTGCTTAAGCTATCTAAAAAGTACTTACTTTCTGCTTGAGTGACAGTAGTTCTAACTTGGATCTGCTGAGCTCCAGCTCCTTGTCTCTTTTCCTTAGTTCCTCTGATTGACCTTCCAGTTTCCCATGCACATCCCGCAGTTGCTGTACAAGATCTGCCCGCTTCTGGGCACTCTCTGACAATGATGCTCTTAGGTCTATCTCTGAACCACTCCACCCCCTGCGGCTTAGAGTTTGTTCCAAACTGGTGCCTTCAAGAGACCAGGTGGGAAGACGGGATAAGGAATTTCTTCTTGATACTGGAGGGCTGGACATATTCCTGGTGTATTCAGAGGGCACTTTACTGTAAACATTGGGAAGAGGATTTAGTGATCACAATATTTTGTTCAGTTGTTTGTCATGTATGACATGTCCTGCCTGCTATAAAATCTCATATTGTGATTTAGCTTTGAACTTCTTTTATAGTGAGATTGGCTTTAAACCTATCCCATGTCATTTATTTTTTTGTTTTGCTATTTTGCTATTGCTACTACCAATTCTAATGATACATTATTACATCTTTTGCCTATTCCATATGCCCATGTTTGACACTTACATTTTGCTATATCATCCGACCCTCTTTAAGGTGTACTCCCCATCAAGTTTGTGGAATGCATTAATATATATCAATAAATATCAACTGACTGAGAAAGGCATTGGTTACAGTTGATACAATTCTATAGGTCTACATCAGGAGAGGAACTATCGTCGTGCACCCGGATCTGGGGAGGCATTTTTTTTTTATAGATTTTTTTTTCTTCTCTTGAGCTCTCTTTGCCCCCTCTCTCCCTCCCCTGTCTTTCTTTTCCCTCTCTCTCCCTCCCCTGTCTCTCTTTGCCCCCTCTCTCCCTCCCATGTCTTTCTTTGTCTCCTCTCTCCCTCCCCTGTCTCTCTTTGCCCCCTCTCTCCCACTGCTGTCTCTCTTTGCCCCCTCTCTCCCTCCCCTTTTTTTATTTGCCCCCTCATTCCCTCCACTGTCTCTCTTTGCCCCCTCTCTCTCGCCCCTGTCTCTCTTTGCCCCCTCTCTCCCTCCCCTGTCTTTTTCCCCCTCTCTCCCTCCCCTGTCTCTCTTTGCCTGCTCTCTCCCACCCCTGTCTCTCTTTGCCCCCTCTCTCCCTCCCGAAGGAAGGCTGAGGGGATCCGGGTGTGTGTGTGCGGGGGGATGGTAGGGCTACTGGCAAGAACGGGGATGGTGGTTGTGGTAAGGGAAAAGTGAGCCCGTGCCTCAACGCGAGGGCCGCAAGCGTGACCAATATCGTAAGCGTTCCGGACACTGACAACTATATATATGATCTATCTTTCTATAGATATTTATAGAATGAGTGGCACCGGAGAGGGGCCCATATTTTCTTTTTTGTACCACGGCCCTCTATTCACTAGGTATACCACTGGTCAACAGTCAATTGTTTTCTCTGCACATAGTAATATTTTGACATATGCTCTCAAAGCTCAATTGTATAGAGATGACTTTGATTCATTAGCCTAGATCTGAACAATGAAAAAAAAAATAGAATAATGTTTCATTTTCTGAAGACCAAAGTTACCATATTTACTCTCAGTGCCCCCTCTCTCCCACCCCTGTCTCTCTCCCCTGAGACAGGGCCGCGAGGGCCGCGTAATTGGTCGTAACGTGTCTCGTCCTTTTTTGCGAGGGCCGCAGTGGCTGGCACGGAGTGTCTTTGTGCGAGCCCGCAAGCATTAGCAACAGCCCGCATGCTCACAACTATATATGTGATATTCAGGGAGAATAAACTAAAATGTTTTAGATTATAACTGTGTGTACTCAGTCTTTCCTTCAACATTAGGTATCAATGGAGGCCAAGAAAGGCATCCATTCTTCCACACATAATTAAGATGAAGAGATTGTTGCAATAATAAATAGGCAGTTGCAGACCTCACAAACCCAGATGTTACTGTGACAATTATGATAAATAACAAATTAGAATACAAGGACATTAAAGCACTGAACTTTATCTCCAACTACATAGTAACGCAACTGTCTCCATTCCTAAAATCTGTGATCACCTTCTACCCACACTTAGTTGTTTAGTACTCTTTGGTGCAGGTTACTCTAGTAGAGAAGGGTCTCGCTGGGTAAGAACATAGCACAACGAAGACATACCAGGAGAATTCCAGAGGATGGACTCCACGCCGAGGACTCACAGACCTGGCTCTTTCTGTGTGACATGGGCTCATTGTATTCCGGCTGTACTCCCTCCACTGCCCAGTCAGGGGCTCAGATTCTGAGTATCCACAAGCCTTTCATAAGATAAATCAGATAATGACATGTTAGAATTGCATAGGATCTCAAATTCATAAAGTCAAAAGAACCTATTATGAATAAACTTACATTTTTTAGCACCAGGGGAGCCCGTTATCATATTTCATCATAGAATGGAATGAACATACCATTTAAACAATAGTGTAACTAGGAGTGGGGAAGCAGGGCAGGAAATAGAACAGCCTTATAATGTACACTGTTAAAGAGAACATTTACTCCTTCAATTTCTTGAACTAAATATATTTTAAATGTGTAGTTTTATATACAAATCCTCAATTGCAGAAGATTCATTTACCAGTTCTCTTACGTACATATGGGGGAACAGGGGAAGAAACTCATATACTTTGTCCAGTAGAAACATATCTAATCTCTCTTCTGTCTCATATGCTGAGCGCATGAAACAGCACAAAGCATAACTAGGTTATAATAAAATGTATGTTGCAATATATATGAAATCCATTTTGGACATTCACCTCAATACTCTTTTCCAAGTCAGACAGAATGAAGGGTCTTGGCGATTCCATCCCATGTCTGCTACTTCCAAGTTCTTTGGAAACCCAATGTGGAGATCTCCTACCACCGTCAGCATTGTGCAGATAGCAGCTGCTGCCATGATCATAACGTGAGGGCAAGCTGACAAAACCGTTGCAGACTCGATATGACATTTGTAAAGAGGTGATGGAGCAGGAGCTGGGATAAAAGTAAAGTGATGGCTAGTGCCTCATCATATCTGGATATCCACTATGGTGCTGATGGACATCTGTCAGGTGGTTGATCTAGGAGGAAAGAGATATATGGGGAAGGAGATGTAATCAAAAGAAAAAATACAGGAAAATTAGAGGAGGAGTAATTGAAATAGATAAAATTCAGGTTGACTCTATTTTAGCTTACATTCCTCTGTGGAAATAAATGGAAATCTTATCTGTATCCAATGCCCTCTTCCACATAACAAATCGTCTTAACAAAAACAGACTAAAACATATATAATCTAGCTATGTAAAAGACCACATTACAAACGTGTGTTACAGTGGTGCTTCCAATGAAAATATTTAGCAGAAAATTACAAAAGCATGTCAGATAAGGGATGTGATCCATTTCTTTATTTCTGAGAAATTAAACCACAGATTATTTGCTAATCAATAACATTTTTTTACCCAGCAAAACAGGTTAAAATTTTTTTAAATTGCTCAAATATTTTGTCTTTTATAGGACATTACAGACACTATTGAATTTTGCATTACTCTACAGCAGAATCCAGTAGTATCATTCTCTGTAAGAACGTATACCCCTGTAACTGCTCACACAACCTATTATTATTATTGTAATTTATGACTCCTGAAATAAATTGATCTATGACTGTAGTTTAATTGCAATCTACATTATTCTACTGATAAAAAATATTTAAGGCCATTATAGCATAAAAAGTGCTATCTTGCTGAGATAAAAAAACATGTGTAAATGAATACACAATTCAGATTCATTTGAAAACCAGCATTATGAATAGTATACATGGTATTAATAGCAACATAAAGTGGTTTAAGAAAACAAAATCCCAAAATCTGTGAAGTGCTAACCTTACAAATGACAGAACATGTGCTAAAAAGCAAACAGAAGTGCTTTTGGTGAGAATTTAACAAATAAGGTCCATGTTAATATTATAGAAACAACATGGAAGATGTCACACACGTAAAAATAAGAAATATGACAGAATTGTTTAATGTTTAAAGTGCCACTATAATGCTCCAATACACTCCAGAAAAGTTTCCTAAACTAGTTCAGCCACAGAAAATTGTTGGCCCTCTAATGTGCTGATACAAACCCAAGGACCCCATGGATGCCAAGGAGGTCAATATTTCTTTCTTATGACCCAAAACATACTAATCCTCTCAAGACCCAAAATTCAAGCAATTTCTTCCTTGCTTCCTCTGAAAAGTCTCACACAGGGTGTAAATATTCCTTGTTTTTTTGTAGCTCTGATCAGTGCGTCTACTTCCTCAAAGTATAAACCTAGTTTAAGGGTCCAGATATGGTTACACACCGCCATAAAATTATACGGTGCAATGAATAAATTGTATAAGTTGTTTATAAAATGTCCATTTAGTTGAGGCTAATAGATACTCCCCCCTTTGCTACCTTGTTGTGGTGAAGGGGCTTGTGTACGTCAATGAAGCTGTGAGCTATACCATGTAAGGTCACCCAAGCTGGGCAGTTCATAGCAGAAAGGTTGGACAAATCACAGTCCACTGCAGAAGGAACTGGCAACCCACTCAAGTATTTTTGCCATGAAAACCTAATGGATTAGCACACCCAGGCACAAGATGCACGTGGCGTGTTGTTGTCCATAGGGTCACAGAGAGTCGGTCACGACTGACTGAACAACAACAATAGATACTCCAGTGACTTTGTTACATTATGCCAATAATAACACATGCTAAACCATCAAAAGAAGCTGATATGCTGTGGCAGAGTCAAAATCAAAAAAAAAATAAAAAAAAATTAATCAGCACCTTCAGAAATGATTTAAACTTCTGTGTGGCAAGTAGATTAATTATAAAGTAAATCCTATATTCCCACAAAAAAAAAAAGCCTCTTACCTGGTAATATAGCAGGGATGGGTATACTTTGGCTAGCCCCTATGTCTTCCAAGCTGAGAGTCATTTAAAAGCACAGAAAGCTTGTGATCGCTTCTATGGTTACATCAAGCAACAAGGCGTAAGCTGCTCCCTTTTTTGATTAACCAGCTCAGATTGTGAAACTAAGCAACTGTCACTACCTAAGGACTCAGCCCCTCAGATCTTTTATACAAAAGATAGGGATTAACCCTATGCAGGTCATGTATGAATATCCTAAATAAATATCTTTAAAATGTGCAAGGCACAACTCCATATACACCGACATATAGTTTTCAGTTACTTTTACTCATGTTAGCTACATGCTGAGTGAACATTATTAGTTTATTTACATTTATTACTTTATGTACAATAGTTATTACTAAAGCCAGCAAAAAAGAGTTTATCAATGGAAACAAGTACAGTAGTTATGACATTCTACATCATGTTTTGTAATAACTCACCACATACACATATAAATGACTTCACAAGCACAAAGGCAGTCATATTGAGATGTGAGACCATGTTATTTCCATTTATATGACAAAATTGTAATTATAATATTCTTGTTGTTTAGTCTTTCAGTCATGTCCAGCTCTCTGTGACCCTGCACTATTTACAACATATATGTTGTAACACAGGGGTTCATAAGGTTATAGAGTATTGTGGAGCTAAACAAATTGCTGCTACCTTTGTGCTTGTAAAGTAGTGACTTTTCCTGTCATTCTGCTGAGGTCACTGGCAGTCCTTACTGCTATATTCCCACTGTGCAGACACAATCTTCCTGTACATTCAACGTGTCCTCCCATCTAAGGAAGTGATCTTCTAAAAGCAATATGGCAGATTCCACAGCAGCATAAATACATATAAAAGGCAATAAACTAGAAGCTGTGTTTTTACATTCTAAAACATGTTGCATGTATTCAAGTGTAGTTCTTCAAACCAGTACATTTTAAAAATATGACCACAGTGGTCCTTTAACAAAATGGTTACATGTAAGTATCACTCAAGTAGGATAGCCATAGCCTCACGTTCTAGGCCACAGCAGTTTTTAAATGTGTAAAGACACAAGCAGAGTCTGTTAAAAAGATTTTCTCTATTAATGCTTTTCTTATCATTGCTAGTCCAGCTACTAATGTTTGTGTTTATTATACACTTCACAACCATGTGACATTTCCCCAAAGTACAGTGGCCCTTTAATTCGAATGCATGTGTACATAGTTGGAGCGGCTGGTATTTTACACTATTTAACAAACATATTTACTTACAACTTCATTTCATACACAAATGACTATGAGCAGTTATCTAAGAAATACAATATTGGTCAGACTCATAAGACTATCTCTTTTATTAAAGTGACGCAGTGGATGTTACAAATACAATATAATTAAAACTATATAGGTAATGACAAGTACTTTATCAAATATATGATATTACAAATATTTCATTTTAAAAATCATTGAAGATTGCAAATGTCAGTTGAAACAAAAATGGACATATTTAGACCAATTTTTGTCCGCAGTTGACTTGCACTAAAGATAATGGACCCAGAGCCTGAGGGATTAATTATTACTTATTGATAATAGCAGAGAGTTATAAACCTTTGTTTATTGGAGGATCAGAAAGCTAAAAAAAAATGCAACGTTCAATGTTAGTTTGCTGTAGGTAAATGCAATATTTTGATAACATTCAATTAATAAAATACTTGCTTTTGAATCACTAGTTGTCAAGTGTATGAGAATAACCTTTTGATTGTATAGTACTGCAGTCTGATCTGCAAAAATTATTTAACAGTAAATCCCATCTTATGCCAACTTTGGCTTTGATTAATCTTGTATACCTTGTAACAATAATAGTATTGTGACTATGGGCTCAGATAAAAGCACATCATTAGCAGAATTTTTTATATAGAGTTATATAATAATTAAGTCCACTTAATACTGGATTACATGATAGACCAAACATTAAAGGGACACAGCAAGGGTCCCATTACCTATAAATACTAATATATCCAATTGGGCTGTTATTCATGTTGTTGTTTTATCCAATGAGACTTATGTGTTGTGTTTGCGTCGTTCAGTCGTGTCCAACCTTATGTAAAGGGCTTTAATTAGACTAAAACAATTCATACTAGACATCTTTAAAATGTAATTTATTTCAAAATGTGGGTTGCCCAGTCCCCTCACCAAAAAAAAAAAAACTAATTAGGAGTAGAAATTTCAGATACTCATGTTAACAGACAAGTCCAAATAAAAGCACTGGGTATAAAGACAACTCAGCAGAAATTGTAATTGCAAAAAGTTGCAAAAAATGTAATATATACAGCCTTATTAAATCGCGATTCAGTAAATTTAAAAGGGCTCTATTTAAGCACACAGCATATTTTATTTACAGAAGTTTTTAGTTAGTGAAGACCTACCTTTTGGATAGAAGTTCACTAACTAAAAACTTGTTAAAAATATATGCTGTGTGCTTAAATAGAGCCTTTTTAAATTTACCGAATCGCAATTTAATAAGGCTGATAGGGTCTGAGTTGCTTTTTTGTTTCTTTGTTTCTTGCTTTGTAAAAACTTTCACCCTAATGTAATTATTCAAAAGAACGTATAGAGATATGGATGAATTATTCCCTTATAAAGTTAAACTGTGCACAAAGTTCTGTTTAGGAGCTATATCCGTAGAAATGACAAGGTATTGATTAGTAATTTCCATGAGAGCGCATAGCTATAGCCAGCTACAGAGTCATCTACAAGTCTCATAAGAAGAATGCTCAGAGTATATCTGTATATAATATCTATCACCAGGCTGGAGCACATCTAAAACTGACCACACTACAATTACTGGAGTTTCCCAAACAACTTTTATAAAATGTATTAAAATGATATGGAATGTTTACTGCCTAAAATCAAACATAAAACAATCCCTGTTTGGGTCTGTCCACTGCAGCGTGGAGCTGGATGTGCATGGTAGTGTCCTAGCCTATGTGGGACCACATTTCAGAAAACATTCTGCTACATGGTGCTGAGACATGGTCTCTGATTGGCTGGGACACTATACTGCACATAAAAACCTGCCTGGAGCCCTACACCAATTAGTTAGTATCCATTGTCATGCAATGTTTGCAAGGCTTGGATTCATGAGATAAACCAAACTAACTTTGTTGAGTATACCTTACCATACCTGCTAATTGCTTCAAATGTCACTTTGAATGAATTACTTTGTTGCCCCTAGGCCAACATTGAAGTCCTCTAAAACTATTCATAGTTACATGTACCAAGACTCCCATGGCTGCTTCTTAGTGACTGTTATCTCCAGGAATCTAACCTATCACTATGGAGATCTAGAACCACCCCCGTAGTTGAGATTGTGTCTTCACACTTGCAGTGGGCAGACCCATGCAGGGAATATTTCTTTGATTTTAGGCCGTAAAAACAGAACTTTTAAGTGCTTCGTAATAAAACAAAGTACATAAAAGTAAATAAATGCATAGTTATATTACATATCTAGAACAATCCAGAAACCTTCCAAGACAAGATTGGCTATCACTGCATGATACAAAAAAAATGATAAAAACATATAAATAGTTGACATTAAGAGAATAATAAGGCAGGAAAAATGTCATAAAGCTAGTTATTAATTAGAAAAACAAATAAATTTTAATGCATTGGCTGGTCCTTCCCGGGAGGCAACCTTAATACTTTATTGAAGGTTTCAAGTATAAGAGTGGGGTTTACATTACTGCATTAGCAGGGTTGGCGGTTAACCTTGTTAGCTGCCTGCTTTTTCATTGTCCAGTAAATGAGTATATGCCCTCGGGTTTCTAAGCTGTTAAGAAGTTCTAAAATCAGACAAAATGGAACATTCTGTACACAAACAGATTCTGTAAACAACAACATACCAAACTAAGAAAAAAATGTCACAGTCATGGCACTATGATTTTAGCAAACAAGACATGGGAACTATAAATAAACATTTACTAAGTATAGTTGAGATGGGTAATGAATATGCAGGTGCTTCTAGGTCTCCATAATGCTAGGTTTGACTCCTGGAGATAAGAGTGACTAAGAAGCAGCTATGGGAATTTTTGAGGGAATAGTATTAGAGTATTTCAAAGATTGGCCTAGGGGCAACAAAGTAATTAATTCATAGTCATGTTTCAAGTAATTGGCAGGTAGTGAGATATATTCAACAAATTGGTTGATCATATGAATCCAAACCTTGCAAACATTGTATGACAATGGGTACTAACAAATTGGTTTAGGGCTCCAGGTAAGAGAATTTGAGAGGTCCTCATACATTTTGTGGGGAGTTATAACTCAGAGATGGAAATTCTTGCTACTGATGAGTAGGTTTTTACAGACATATTATGGTACTTCTCAGGCCACTTTGCTAAAAATTTTACAGTTCTCTTCAACTTGGAAAATAGCTTCCACGGAGCCACATGAAAACTGCAGAGGTCTCATCTCAACAGCAAAATGATCATTGCATGTTTTGTGTCAGGATCAATCTCTATGTTTAGTTATCATAATCTATATACAGATACGGAATCACATATATAGTTGTCAGCATGCGGGTTGTTGCTAACGCTTGCAGGCTCACGCAGCGAAGCGAGGGCCGCAGTTGCTGGCAAGGAGCTCCAAAGGCGCTCATCCATACGACCCCCTATGACTTTCGGACCACAAATGCGGACACTCGCAAAGCCAGGGGCCGCATTTGCGGAGGTGGAGGTTATACGGCACCTCACAAACGGTTGCAAACGACCACACAACCGAGAAAAAAACACATAAACACGCAATGACTAGCTACGGACTTACACAAAAATATACAAGCTGCGGGACTTAGAAATAATCCATTAGGGACTCGCAAAACCTTAGCGGACAAACCGCGCACAGCAGCAGACATTAAAAAAATCAAAAATAAATACAAACCTTACCCACACCAAGGGGGGACACCCAGGACCTCTGCAACACTGCTTAAACATTGAATTCTGTCAAATTTACAACGTTTAGCCACTCGAAAATCTCCAAAGCGAGAGAAAAAATGGCCGCCGAAAAAACTAGGCTACACGACCCCTAAAGCCGCTAAATAACACAAAGCAAATACGGCTTTTACAAAAACCTGTACGACCTACAACATATACACTTAACAAGGACGCTTCATCATACAAACCTGCCTACCACATACACAATCGCTGCCTTTTTATAACACTAACTTACAGAATGCGGAAGTACCCAGCTACACTAACGGCTTCCCCTTGCGCACTATTTACACTACACACTTCACACATTGCTGACACTTACACCTCAGCTCCACAACACTGCAAACCTACATTGTATGCTGCAGGAACATAAAAAAAGATTGTCAGCTCTTCAGCACAATGCTTCCTGCATGTATTACTTACAAATAGGTAAAGTATATTCATTTATTACTTTACTACTTCATTAGCATCACAACATACATATACACAAAAAAAAAACACTATCGCAATAAACGCAAAAGACATTCACTGCACACCTCACAACGAGTGCCAACGCTTATCATAGCACACAAACTACACCAGGGGACAGCCTTGCAATAAGAGCAAAAAGCAGATCAGCGCCTACCTTACAATGACAGCAAAAGCGCCTCTGATAAAAAAAAATACAACAACCAAGAGGCTCGCAATGAGCGCCGCTGAATGCGCTCAGAGCGAGGCTCGTAATCAGCGCCGAGATCTCAGATCACCATCACATATATAGTTGTCATAACTGCTGGTTGTCAAAAGTTGTTGCTGACGCTGCGGCCCTCGCAAAGCGAGGCGCTCCATGCCAGCAACTGCGGACCTCACAACATTTACGGACTTACGACACAGAAATACGAGACGCGCGACTTACAAAAAAAAAACATTACGACCTCACAAAATTACGACTTTAACGGCCGCCCCGCGCGAACCTGAAAACATTCAAAACACAATAAATACACACAACAAACACATACAAAAGCTTACCCACAGCAAGAGGGAGCACCCAGGACCTCTGCAAGTGAAGTTACACCTCCATTTAAGTCCAAATTGAAGAGTTTAGACACCTGAAAATCACCTAAGAGAGAGAAAAAATGGCCGCCGAAGAAAACGTGGCTACAGGACCCTAAACACGCAAAACACCACCAAACACATACAGATTATTTTCCGAAAAAGCCGGACGAGATCGGAGAACAAGGACGCTAAATCACCAACAGCCGCGTACCACACATTAGGCGCCATTTTACAACAGTAACTTGCAGAATGCGGAAGTACACAGCTAACCTAACGGATTTTACTCGCGCACACACACTATTTACACTACACACTGCGCACATTGCTCACACTTACACAGCAGCTCCACAGCACTCAAAACACACATTGTATGCTGTAGCAACATGAAAACAGATTGTCAGCTCTTCAGCATAATGCTTCCTGCATTTATTACTTCAAAATAGGTAAAGTATATTCCTTTATTAATGTATTATTTATTTCATTACCATACACCAAACAGCATTAGCTCACTTACAATTTGATTCTCGTCATTTTTTGACGGGCAATATTCTAGTAAAAAATAATGTCTGGCCCACACAACATTCCTTGACTTACAATTTTTTGACGGGCAATTCGCTATCGCTAGTACTAAATAAAACACTGCTTTGTTTACCCAGACTATAGCTAATTTCTACTCCCAAACTCAAACCATGTATTCTCCCACTTGTATGATAAAAAATATATTGTCTATGAACAAATTCATTGTGCCTGAATAATATATCATAATTATTTAATATTGAATTTTCCTTAAAGTTTTGCAATAAAATCATGTGTTCATAATAATGTTCAAATGGTCTGAGAATTGTAATGGTCTGAGACCCGTTCATTAAGTTTGTAGGACCTCTACAGAATGCTTTAAAATCGTATCATACTATGTCATAGTCTCAATACTCATTTTCACATAGTGTAGGTCAAATTATCCTCATGTCTATGTGTACCAGTTCCATACATTAAATAGGCACGTGTGGGATAAAAACAGTGGGACCACTATATTCATAGGTATGATGAATCACTAAGTTACACTTATTCTCCCCCTCGGTCAAACCACTTTGTTAGGTTAGCAGCTGAGTAGTTTACATAAGGAATAGTAGACTTTGTCCTGTGTGCAATGTGAATAATTCAATGATTAGTTAAAAAATAAAAATGCCTCTAGTGTAATAGTGTGATACTTGGCCAGTGTGAAAATCTATGAAGGGTCTAGGTTAGGCTTCTTCATAATCATATACACACATAATGTACGTCACGCATTCTTATGTAGACAAACGTTTTTTTTTTTTGTCATTTCGTCTAGATTGACAGTTTTAGTGTAATAAGCTACTGAATTTACTCTAAGCACCCTTTTAAGTACAGTCACTATTGCAACATTTTGTTCACTATAATTAGGTGTATGAGGTGAACAATCACTCTGTTCACTCAACGCACTATGTCTCTCTAGTTTTATAAATGGTTTTGGTAATTGAATTTAAAAGGATATGGAACAAATTTGTAATGCATTTCAAAAAGAGAAAGTTTTAAATATTACAATTAAATATTACAAGTTTAATTTATTTTTTTAACTTCTGTGGAAATGACAGGAAATGCACATAACATACTGTAGTATATACATTTTATTGAAAGATAAGTATGATGCCTATTTTAGGAATAGTCACAAAAAACAGGCCCATTTAGACTACCCATACTACTTGTTTTACATTTTTGTGCCATTTTACTTTTTCCATTTGCACGCACAAATACAATGAAAGGGGGGCTAAAGACTGGTGGTTTGGTGCCTTATTGAAAATTAACTGTGAAGAAAATCTCTATTAACAAAAAAACAAAATAGAACAAACTAACCTTAATAGGTTAGTGCTATGGACATGATAACCCACTCTGAGAGCAACCTCTTGTAGCTCACTTGTGCCCTTTACAGGGAGAAATATCCTGTAGTATATCAGTCTGGTCCCACTCACTCAATAGAGTGATCCAGCCAAGAAATACCAGGCAAGTCTACCCTGAACATGAGAAACAGCAAATCCCAGATGTAAGTTTCGGCATTGATTGGGCCTCGTCAGTGAGGTGTTGCTGAATTCCCTAAGGCACAGTGAGCAAGGGGTCCACATCTGGAGTCCCCTATCACTGTAGGGAAAGAGTTCAGTTTTCATAAGACCGTAACTAGGTCATTCCTGCCCCATAAGTACCTCCACACCTCCTCAGGTAGCAAGCAACTTGCACGGATAAACAGTCTTTACAAAGCACCTGACTATTGATATGGCATAAAGGGTTAAAGTTGCACTTGTTCTCTTATGACCGCAAGATCTACACATTAATCATTGGTTTACATGCACTTTCCTTATCTCAGCCTCTACTTCTCTTATCTCAAAGCTCTTGGACACTAAAATCCACACCTTATCTTATGGTATGACCATGCCTAAGTTGAATTTCAAAATATAAATTTTCACTGCCCACCAAGCACTCAGCTGGCATCAAAGTGCACCACAGCCTCAAAGCCACTGGAATGGGAACTCATAAATGGGTCATAAGCTCAGTGCTTATGTCGCTGGTCTCTCGCCAGAACAATAAATATTTAAAGTAGTAGAGAAATGGCTACAACAAATCAGAGCCCTAAAGGAGAACCATAAAAGAGAAACCAAAGTTATTCTCCTCAAACAAATTCATCAGATTATAACGTAATTTCAGGACCTAGAATTGCACAAGGTATAATATGTACTCATCTGGTCCGAATCTCTTTTAAGAATGAGGAAGTACAGTCCACACCTTTCTGAAGAGCAATTAAGACGAGAACTCACATGAAGGCAATACTTTGCCAAGATCATACACCCCCAACACAACTGTGTACTTCTTCTCCTAATTTTCTATGCTGATATAGCTTTTACTCAATTCCACTATGGTTATGTTTGCTGTCCTATGCAAGACAGCATATTCTATGTTATTGTCCATGTGGGACAGCAGAGCGTTTTCACATCCAAAACAGAACTAGGCAGTTGTATCACCTCTCACCCTGTGGTTCACCCTAATCACGGAGACCATGGCATATATTATCTGTGGGCATGTCCACATCTCTTGTTTACATATAGAAGACACAAATCTATGACTCACTATGTTCCCGGACAACATTATTATCAGTCCTTTTAACCCATCCAGTCTCCTAACAGTCTTACATTGCTTTAGCCATTTTTGCAACTTCCTAATAAACCCCATTAAAATAGAGGTCCATTTAATGTACCACAAATCATAAAACCCAAGGGCAGGCAGAATTCCAATATAGGAGGATTTTGCACATTATCTGGGTATGTACCTCAAACTTAACAGTCCTAGACTAACAATGCATGAACCTAGATAAATAGCACAGCTATACTATTTATAAGTCTTTCAATTCTTTCCCATATTCTTAATATACTTCAAACCCATCCATCCCTATTTCTACACAGATATTAACATTTTTGTAGACTCTGTTCTTCCATTTTATCACGGCATGTAAATGACTTAGGGACTCTCAGAGATTACTAGCGGATTCCTATCTAAGTGCACTATAAATTGGTTGGATATTGAATTGCACTATGCCTTTCCTCATACCCTTCCCAATTAAAAGCACAAAAGCACAATGGGTTGTGGGAAGTGGGTGCCTCCATGTGTTGAGTGGGTCCTGTGGAACATGTGGCTCATTGTATATATGTATTTGCAGAGCATAGGCAAAAGAGTCATTAACCCTCATCATTCATATTTAACCCCTTCCCTTCCACAATCCTGGCAAGGAAGGCTATAGCTTTATTTGTAGTGAGGGCTCCTACTTTCTTGGTACCGGTTTAGCCGGTGCTACTGGTGGTTCAGTTTACTGCAAGTGCTTGCAGGCCTTTCTGAGAACACGTTGGATAAGGTTAGATTAGGGAGCCATGTAACTGCACTTTTGGTAGAAACAGACAGGACAGGGATCATATCACATGTAGCGACCATTCATTAGGGTTTACTTGTAAGGGTTTGTTATAGGCAGCATTTAGTAACTATGGCCCTGTTTAATTCCAAGCCCGTAATTAAATGGGATCTGACATTTTGGCTGCAGGTAACACATTTTCGCCATATTTAGATGTGTTCAATTGTCTTAAGCTTGTAATTACAGGCTCACTGCCTCCACATACAAACCATAAACCCGTAGGTAACATTTCAGGGCATGATCATAATCAATTAAGCAAGCTCGTAAGTTACTTTTTAGACAGAGCGAATAGTAAACAAGGCCGTCATCATGACATCAGAAAAACATGTATTTTAAACTACAATCAATTTGTGTCTATAAGTACTATTTACAATCAGACTCGCAATCCAGAAACATAGAAATCAATAAAAATCAATAAAGCAACTAGTTCTAGTCTATGTGGGTTCCATGATATGTATTAATCCATTGAATCCTAGGATCAATATAATATATACAATATATATATATATTTTTGCAGATTTGTGAGCTTTAGACTGTCCAATCACATTTAATAGTTGTCAAACTACGAATCGTCATCATGCTTGCGAGCCACGAGTAGTGAGGCGAGCCATTGAAGCACAGAAGTCTTCCGAGCTCGGAGCACTTAGAGCAGCGAGGCAAGCATTTGAGGCAAGCAGTTGAGGCATTGAAACTAGGAGCACTTAAGCGAAGAGCCTCACAAAGCGAGGCGAGCAGTTGAGGCATTGAAACACACTGGACGTAGGCAGAAATGAGCCCGAAGGCATTGAGGCATTGAAAAACTTAGGACTTAGCTGTAGCAGTTAGGAAACGCGGGATCGCCTTAGGCTGCAAGCAGTTGAGTAACGCGGGACTTAGAAAGAAAAACATTACGAGGTTGGAAAAATACGAAGTTAATGGCTCAACCGCGCAAATCAAAAAACAAGAAAAACACAAAAAATACAAAATAAAATACAAAAAAACATCACACACAGCTCGGGGGGACAGCCAGGTTGTCTGGGAGTGAGGATGCACGCAAATTTAAGCCGAATTTGCACAGTTTCGGCACTCCAAAATCAGCTAAGCAAGAAAAAAAATGGCGGGCGAAAAAAATACTGTGTACCACTTTTACACAGGAACGTACGAGGTACAAAATACACTATTACAACGGACGAAAAATGCTCGCAAGCCGAGTAACACATATACAATCAACGCCATTTTACAACACTAACATGCAACTAACATTACGAACATAAAATGGTGCTTTACACGACTACACCAATGGTTTGCCCTGGCGCACGCCACCTATTTACACTGCACAAATCGCACATTGATGACGCTTTCTCCTCAGGGCAGCAACAGTCAAACTGTACATTGTATGCTGCCGGAAAATACAAACACATTGTTAGCTCTTCAGGCTATTGATTGCTGGATATATTAATTAGAAATAGGTAAAGTATATTCATTTATTAAGTAACTAATTCATTATTATTTTTAAAAAAAAGATATATATATATATATATATATCTGTCTCTGCGATGAGCACCGAAGATGATCGTTGCAAAGCACAAAACTGGAAAGACACGAGGGAAGAGGCTGGCAATGAGCACCGAAGGTGCTCAGAGGAGCAAAAGTACACACGGAGAGACGTTCGCAATGGGCACCAAAGGTGCTCAGAGGAGCAAAAGTACACAAGAGGAGAAGCTCGCAATGAGAGCCGAAGGTCCTCAGAGTACAAAAAGCGTTACATTATGTGGCAAACAGCATTGCCTTGGCTTCAAATTTTATTGCCCCGTCATTTTTGACAGGCAAGTCGCTAGTAACTAATATAGTTGTACTGCGATTTGTCTTCCCGTTGCGGGCCTCGCAAAGCGAGGGACGCAGTTGCGGGGGTGGAGGACCACAAGACTTAGTTGCAATGAGCAGCGAAGGCCCTCATTGCAGGGGTGGAGATGAGCGCCATAGGTGTTCATTGCAAGGCCCGTGGGTCTTAGTTGCAATGAGTGACGAAGGAGCTCAATGCAGGGGTGGAGATGAGCGCCACAGGCGCTCATCACGAGGCCCGCAGGACTTAACTGCTTAACTGCAGTAAGCACCAAAGGCGCTCATTGCATGGATGGAGATGAGCTCCTGAGCTCCGCAGGCGCTCATCGCGAGATCCGCAGAATTTAAGATTAGGCTGACCCATAGGACTTTGCAAAAATTGCGGATCTCACAAACATTTTAAGTTTAATGGCTGAACCGTGGAACTGGAAAGACCACCAAAAAAAAACAAATATGCCTCAAATTAACTTACAAACTCACACACAGCACAGGGGGAGAGCCAGGTTGCAAGTTAATTTGAGGCATATTTGGCATTTTTTCACGCTCGAAAATCCCCTAAGCGTGGAAAAAAATGGCGGCCAAATTTTTTTAACAGGATGAAAACGAGGCCGAAGCCAGTAAGAAAGAGCCTGAAGCCAATAACACTTAATGCAAGCCAGTAACATTTATCCCAAGGCAGTAGCACTTAACTCAAGGCAGTAACACTTAACCAAAGTCAGTAACACTCATTGCGAGGCCCCTAAACTACACGGGGGGGGCTTCCAATGAGCACCGAAGATGCTCAGAGGGGGCAGAGCCTTGCATTGCAAACAGTGTTAGTACACAGGGGGGGGGGGGGGGGGGCTCGCGATAAGTGCCAAAGGCGCTCAGCGTGGAGCTTGCGATAAGCTCCGAAGGTGCTCAGAGGGGTCATAAACTCGGATTGCCATGGCTTAAAATGTTATTGTCGTCATTTTTGATGGGCAAATCGCTAATTAATTATAATACCTTTCATTGCTTTCCCAGTATTTGTAAGTACAGTTGTGTGTGTTTACATACTTTTGCAGTACACGAACAGGTGTTTAACCCACGTGCGAGTCCTATCTAGAACTGATATGATTTTTTGATACATTTTCCATTTACAGGTTTGAAGGCAATTGTGGGCTTGTTGATTTGTTGTAATTGAATATCGATTTTGTGTCTTTAGCACTGGTAACATCTACGGGCTTGAAACATCAAAGGAGGAGATAGGACAGAGTTACGTTTTTGACAACCGCAGTGCTTTTGAGCTTGTAAATTGCAAATTGAGAGTGGCAAAATGTAGCCAAATGAATATCAGTAACATTTACGGCATCCATTACAGGCTCATGTAATTGCGATTTGGACAATTAAATAGGGCCTTTTGTAATGACTTTGACATAAGGTGAGCTTTTGACATATGAATTCCTATGGGAGACATACACATACAGTGGATATAAAAAGTCTACACACCCCAGTTAAAATGTCAGGTTTCTGTGCTGTAAAAAAATGAGACAAAGATAAATAATTTCTGAACTTTTTCCACCTATAATGTGACCTATAAACTGTACAACTCAATTGAAAAACAAACTGAAATCTTTTAGGTGGAGGGAAGAAAAAATAAAATAAAATAATGTGGTTGCATAAGTCTGCACACCCTCTTATAACTGGGGATGTAGCTGTGTTCAGAATTAAGCAATCACATTCCAAATCGTGTTAAAAGGAGTCAGCATACACCTGCCATCATTTAAAGTGCCTCTGATTAACCCCGAATAAAGTTAATGCTGCTCTAGTTGGTCTTTCCTGAAATTTTCTTAGTCGCATCCCACAGCAAAAGCAATGGTCCACAGAGAGCTTCCAAAGCATCAGAGGGATCTCATTGTATCAGTCAGGAGAAGGGTACAAAAGAATTTCCAAGGCATTAGATATACCATGGAACACAGTGAAGACAGTCATCATCAAGTGGAGAAAATATGGCACAACAGTGACATTACCAAAAACTGGAGCTCCCTCCAAAATTTCTGAAAAGACGAGAAGAAAACTGGTCTGGGAGGCTACCAAGAGGCCTACAGCAACATTAAAGGAGCTGCAGGAATATCTGGCAAGTACTGGCTGTGTGGTACATGTGACAACAATCTCCCGTATTCTTCATATGTCTGGGCTATGGGGTAGAGTGGCAAGATGAAAGCCTTTTCTTACGAAGAAAACATCCAAGCCAGGCTACATTTTGCAAAAACACATCTGAAGTCTCCCAAAGGCATGTGGGAAAAGGTGTTATGGTCTGATGAAACCATGGTTGAACTTTTTGGCCCAAATTCCAAAAGATATGTTTGGCGCAAAAACAACACTGCACATCACCAAAAGAACACCATACCCACAGTGAAGCATGGTGGTGGCAGCATCATGCTTTGGGCTGTTTTTCTTCAGCTGGAACTGGGGCCTTAGTTAAGATAGAGGGAATTATGAACAGTGGACCTTGCAAAAAACCACAGAACTCGAAAGACCAACAAAAAAAAACCAAATATGCCTACAATTAACTGACACGCTCACACCCAGCACAGGGGGAGAGCCAGGGAGCCTGTGAGTCAGGTTGCAATTTAATTTGAGGCATATTTGGCATTTTTTCAAATCGAAAATTGGCTAAGCAAGAATAAAATGTCTTAAAAATTATCAAAGAGGATGAAACCGAGGCCAAAGCAACGCCAGCCATGTCCGATTTACAAAATATATGATTATGAAACACGTAAAATGCTCACGAGGCACGTAAGACATGGACAATCATGCCAATCGCCCGTGGAACGTAGGCTGCAATGAGCGCCAGGGAGCCTGTGAGTAAGGTTGCAAGTTAATTTGAGGCATATTTGGTGTTTTTACAAGAACTAAAATTGCCTAAGTAAGAAAATAAATGGCGGCCGAAAAAACAGAACTGGATGAAAGCGAGGCCGAAGGCAGTAAAAAAGAGCACAAAGCCAGTAACACTTACCGCAAGCCAGTAACATTTAACCCAAAGCAGTAACAGTTAACTCAAGGCAGTAAGACTTAACCCAAGGCAGTAACACTTAACCCGAATAAGTAACACTCATTGCGAGGACCCTAAACTACACGGGGGCTCGCGATGTGCCCCGAAGGTGCTCAGAGGGGCAAACAGCATTGCCTGGCTTAAAATTGTATTGCTGTAATTATTTGACGGGCAAGTCACTAGTTACTATATAAAGAGTATCAGTTATGACAAGTTACATGTCTCCTCTGGGTTTGTGCCTGTGTTTCTGGTACTATGAAGGAGGAACACAATGTTGTTGTTGTTTAGTCTTTTAGTCATATCTGACTCTCCATGACCCTATGGACCGCAGCACGCCAGGCACATCTGTTATTTATGTCTCTGGTTGTGCTTATCCATAAGGTTATCTTGGCAAAGATACTGAAGTGGGTTGCCAGTTGCTTTTCCAGTGGACCAAGATTTGTCTGACCTCTCTGCTATGGGTGACTCTACATGGTATAGCTCACAGCTTCAATGAAGTACACAAGCCTCTTCACCATGACAAGGTAGTGATCCAGAAGAGGAGGAACACAATACAGGATACTATAATAATGCAGTGAAAATAACAGGCCAAGCGTACCTAAAGCACTATCTTTACTGATAGACAGTTATTTCACTATCCAACTCCCATTCAGCTAAACCTGTGTGTAACAAAACAATCAGTCCAACAGTCTGTTCACTATCACTGGCCTGTATTCTTCAGAACTCCAGGTCTTCACTCTGCTCCAAAAGGATCTTCAGATTCAAGCTGTTGTCACTCTCTCTCTGTGTATTTTCAGCTTCAGACAAATTGCACACTTCTCCCAGTGTGTCTGTTTTGCCAACTTGAATAAACTCTGCATAACTACCCTCTGTGTGTATGTGTCTTTCTTCAGACCAGACAGACTGTACACTTAGTCCACCTGCTGTCTCACACAGACTAAAAAACTCAGACAATTAGTAGCCACAGCCATATTCCAAGAGCAGTCTTAAATCAGCTCTTCTCGGGCGTAGCTAAGCAACTGCTCAGGAAAGTTAACTCCTTCAGACCTCCTATGTAAAGAGAGCTTTGCAATGTCTGTGGCTCACACAAACTCTTTGTATAACTCTGTCACACAATATACATATGACATTTGGTAGTGGTGCATCTTAGAATACTCCCATGTGTACAATATGTTATATTATAATCCATTAAATTGTGTTACTACAAAATATACATATGAAACGTAATTTAATTAAATGACATGATAAATATTCAGTAAATTGCTTTAAATGCACTTAATATCAGATAATATAGACATAAAAATAAAAGATAAATAATAATATATATAAGAAAAACTAATATAGTAAAGGATTAACAGAACACACAGGGTCGAGTCACCTTATTATCTTACTTTTTTTTATTACCCTTGATTTTTATTAGACATAAGATAATACAGCATTGTACTTTACAATATAAGCGTCAGTTAAGTTATATTGTCTTCAATAAACCTTATCATTTTAACTACTGACTATGTATTTTCTTTTTAAATTTGTAATTATAAGTATAACAAAAACCGCAGAGGAGAAAATCGTTGAGATTAACAATTATATATTAGAAGTAAGGTAAAAAAAAAAAAAAACAATAAAAAAACAACAACAAAGAAAACAAACCACTTAAAGCAAAAAAATCAACATGTGGAGTGTTACAAAAAGAAAAAAAAAGCCTAAGGGTGTAAGTACCTTATATCGAGTCCCCAGGCCTGACTGACGCATCTACGCCAGCAGCGGTTAAAGTGTACCGTGACTTAGCAAAAGGCACTATTTGGAATAAACGGTGAGGAAACTGAGGAGCACCGCGTCATTGATGCCAAAAAAGAACGTAGGCTGTGAAGGTGAGTGAGAGCCAACCGACATGTTACAGTTGAGGAACTCACGGTCCAAACCAGAGGGTTACAAGACGTGTGTCTAAAATGACAGTGCCCTTAAACCAGAGTCTGGTCACTGCATCCATGCTGATGAGGGTTCATCTTCAGAAACGCACAACAGTACTAAATGCACGACAGTACCAAAATTGGACCTCTTCTGCCAATGGGTTGCCTTCTCTGAGGAGTCACTTTTTCTACTCAATCGACTCGACGGACATTGGTGTGTCAGGCGCAAAACCTCAGAGTACAAACACTCTGCAACCATTGTTGGAAGAACACAAGCTGATGGCGGCAGTGTTATGAGCTAGGGAATGTTTTCTTGGAATTGCCTGGATCCTCTCATACCTCTGGAAGGCACTCTCAACCGATTGGGTTATCTATCCATCCTTGCAGATCAAGTATACCCATACATGTTGACTGTCTTCCATGGAGCGGATGGGATCTTCCATTAGGACAATGCACCATGTCATATGGCCAGATTTGTCCGGAAGTGGTTGGAGGAGCGCAACAAAGAATTTCAAGTACTTCCCTGACTTTCAAATTCCCTGGACTGGAACCCTATCGAGTACCTGTTGGACCACCTTCACTGCCATGTTCGACGTATGGATCCTCCACTATGCACTCTTCAGCAGCTGACGCTCCAGATACCCTTGCCAACCTTCCTGCCTCTTATAGATATATGATAGAGATATAGATAGATCTATATAAATATCTCTCTCTCTCTATATATATATAATGATTGGACCTTTCCTGTTGGCTGCCCGTGTGCAGTGCTGGTCCCTGAATTTCTTATGCTTTAGTGTTAGGTATTAGGGTGAGGGGTGTTAGGAATAGGGATGATAGGGTTAGGGGTGTTAGGTATCAGGGTGAGGGGTGTAAGGTATTAGGGTGAGAGTTGTTAGGATTAGGTTTTAGGATGAGAGGTGTTAGGTGTAGTTATTAGGGTGAGGAGTTTAGAGTGTTAGGGTTCATGTACTGGCACATTATAAGGTTTACACTGGGAATTAATTCCCAGACCCCTCTGCCACCACCCCAGTGTGCAGGGGCAGCAAACAGGAAAGCTCCTAAGCTTGTCATTTCAATTAATATGTTTGTCCAATAAAAAAAGGTATCACTATATACTGCCATACTCTGTCTATTCATCTATATGTACATGTGTATTTTTATACATAACAAATACTCTTCTGCAACACAAATGTTTTTATTTAAATCCTGTTTCCATTTATATATAATATTTGTATGATGCCCAGTCCAGACATTCCTTCCCCCCATGTGTCATATCCTAACCAGTTGACACAACCTTTTCCCGCCCTATTAGCTCCTCGGATGCTTGATTTCAAAATTGACTTGGCACCCTTAATCGTCACGTGTCCATCACTCAACCAATCAGGGCGCATTGAAGGGGCGAGGCCTGGCGCGCAAGACTAGATCCAGGAAGTGGGCGGGGCCACCGGTTTATGTGTCGCTGTGATTGTGGTGTTGCTTCAGCAGCTTCCGGTGAGTCCGGTAACGGGTGAGAGGGTTGTTGTACTCTGGTATGCTTGCTGTAGCATGTATAAGGTGTTCCCTTTATGCACGGTGTTGTATGTTGTGTGTGGGGCGGTGTTTATCCCTCAGAGTGTGCTTTGTACAGTGTGAGGTGATCGGTTATTACCAGGTAATACAGGGTATATGGAACCCCATAGTATTTATGTCTGACATGGGAATCTGCAATATACTTATACCGACCCTCACAGACCGAGTACTCCGCATCTGAAGCTACTAATCCTTATATGTCAGCTTCTATGCTTATTACTGTGCATAATAGCCTTGTGTGTGTGATATATATATATATATAAATATAATTATGCACATCTATTTTTCAAACATATGTAGTGTATTGGTAGATCATTTCTGGTAGCCAGGGCTATAATATAATCTATCTCTATTAGCTCCCATTCAGGCTCCTAGAAATTCTTTCTGGATCATAAGTTTTAGATAATTTCTTTATAATTATTTTCTGGTGGTTGACAAGACTTTGTTCAATTTGCTGTTAGAGTAGTGGTAGATCGTTGCCATCATTATTGTATGTGTGTATATATATATATATTTGTCAAACTACAAATCATCGTCACGCTTTGCGAGCTCGCATAGCGAGCGACGCAGTTTGGTCCGCAAAGGTGGAGGCTCTAATATCGGCTGCTCATGCAGGCCGCATTTTGAGGAGGTGGAGGCTCTACGGGCGCCTCACTCGCGGTTACAAACACCCACACAAGCGGCACTTTACCAACAATACGAACCGCAGACAATTTACAGACTTAGCAGACAGAAATACGAGACCCAGGACTTACGACCTCGCAAAAATACGACCTTAAGGTCGAACCGTGCGCACCGGAAAACAGTCAAAACACAAACACACACAAAAAAGACATAAAAAGCTTACCCACATCAAGGGGGCATCCAGGACCTCTGCAAGGGAAGCTACACCTCAATTTAAGTCCAAATTCACGACTTTAGACACACGAAAATCCCCTAAGCGACAGAAAAAATGGCCGCCAAAGAAAACGAGGCTACAGGACCCTAAACACGCAAAACAACGCCAAGCACATACGGCTTAAAAAAAAAAAAAAAAAAGGACAAGGTAAGACACACTTTTTACTAAGGATGGAAAATCATACACACCAGCGTAACACATACACATTTGCGCCATTTCTCAATGCGGAAGTACACAGCTACACTAACTGCTTTACCTTGCTCACGCACCACATTTACACTGCACACATTGCTGACACTTACACCTCAGCTCCAGAACCGTGCACAACTACAGTGAATTCTGCAGGGACATATAAAACAGATTGTCAGCTCTTGAGCACAATGCTTCCTCCATATATTACTTAGGAATAGGTAAAGTATATTAATTTATTCATTATTTCGTTGGCATACAACAAATACATATACACAAAAAGTCCCTCTAATAAAAAAAACAGCTGTGCAATGAACGCTAAAGGCGCTCATTGCGAGGCATGCGATGAGCGCAAGCCTCGCAATGAGTGCTGAAGGTCCTCATGCTAAAAAATGGATAAAACAACAATACCTGCCTTACGATTTCATGCCCGTCATTTTTTGATGGGCAATTTGCGCATATATATATATATATATATATATATATATATATATATATATATATATATATATATATATATATATATATATTATACACACGTATGTACATCATGGGTGGATAAAAATAAAGGAATACCCTGTTTTAGAGCAGTATATGCATTCCTGCATGCAGGAGCGCTATATGAAAACCGTGCTAAACGGGGCATTTTAATGCCATAGCGTTGAACAGCACTATAGCGAAAAGAAAAAAAGTGCGCTAAACAGGGTTTTAATGCCTGCAACGTGATTAAAAGAGGTGTTGTGAGATTTAGCGCAAATTGCGTTATTGCCAACTGGCGCTCAACGGGGTAGCACAGAGTGGTATCCCTGTACCTAGTAAGAGAGCCCTTCATAGAGCTGTATTCTGGAATATATTTAGGAAAGCGTAGATACAGCTATCTAGTTTTCTTTCCCACGGTGTGTATGTGTGTGTATAATCATGTATGGTACATAAAACATAACTAGTAACTAAGTGGGAGTGTGCTTGTGTTGGACTGTGCTGCTTCCAGGATATGCTGATTTTTCTGTGTGTAAGTAAATTTTACATTGGGTCATATTTCCAAACTGATCTGCAGACTATCATTGGTCTGTGAGCTTCACTCACATGCACCACAGAACATCTTTGACAGATAAGTTATGAAACTAAAAATACATACATATATTGTAGAGAGGTGCTTAGTTTATTTTCATAATTACACCTGGGATACTCCAACATGGCACAGTGTATTTGAGGCAGAAGTCATTAATAAACATTCACTGGCCCTTTAACATGTCCACAAAGCCCTTCAACTTTAAGTATTCTGCTAAGAATTGTTTGTGGGCTTTTAAAAACCCTTTGCAACCACTGCATTAAATATGTTTCTAAACTGTGTCATGTGTGCTGTTTCTTTTTAACCCTTGTGAAGCTTGGCAGTAGCTCCAAACTAGCCAACTACTGGGCTAAGTTGTTAATGGTTACCTTATTGCTGGCATGTCAAATATTGGGGCTATGACCAGGGAGTACATTTGAGAATACATGGAATCATTTGAGACATTATTTGTTTATTTTTTTTCTTGGAAGATGTTAATGAGTACCGTATCAAAACAAGAGCATCCACACCTACAGTAGTTAATGTGATCCTCTGTTGCTTGTATTAGGAAAAATTATAAGGAAAGTGGAACATTTTAATTTTTCAACAGGCTAACCCCTATAAATAAATAATTGTCTCTCTATCTATATCTTGTATTGGAGGACCCTACCCTTAATAGCATGTTGTTTGCCACAATTAACATTGATAAACTAACCCAAAAGTTAGCAAAATATCATCAGTTTTTAGGCTGTTTATTTTTGAGAAGAAATGCCCCTTTAAAATCCAAGCGAAATTAGTATAGAATTATTAATTGGCTGTGATTAATTCGAGGCAGGTACAACAATGTTAAAAAAAGGAAGGAAAGAAAAGGATATCTCTTACTTAGACACATATTATACAATAAGGGATTAAGATCACTTCAAGATCTTCCTCTTCCTACATACCAATAACACTCCAACAATGCAGAGTATAAGGGTTAAATACCTGAATATTTAAATGACAACAAAGTGTAAATCTAAACATCAATGAGAGATGGTGGGTCAAATTACAGATCAAGAAATGAGCCCCAGGTGGGATCACAAACATTAAAAATGTTCTGGGTACAAAATGGATAACACGTCCCCTACTGGGTTCATTTTCAAAAGAGAAGATAAAACGTAGCTTTTATTATAACGAAAATGAAAACCATATTAAAGCTAGATGCCAGAGCCAGGTCAGCACAAATCCTCAGACCATTTTATGCAGCAATTTAGCCAAAAATGTCAACCATTATTCATATATAGCCATGAAATTCCTGAAGCAGGTAAATTAGTATAGGCACTAATATTATTATATTGATATGAGGATAAATGTGAATCGGCTCTTGCACATCACTACTATTCCTGGTCTATCAAACCCAATATTGTTATATTATTAAAGTATGGTAGGTATAGTACTTACTGCTGCTCACATATAAACTTGATTGCGGCTTCTGTGCTCCCTGGCTGTCTAGAGTTGTGCCGCGAGTCACTGGCATGTGACGCCACCTAGCAGTAAAAACCTGACGTGCGCATTTCTTCTCTGTAGAAGCATTTTTTTGTGAAACGTGCGTGTTAGGTTTTTATCGCAATATTTAAATATTCAGGTATTTAACCCTTATACTCTGCGTTGTTGGAGTGTTATTGGTATGTAGGAAGAGGAAGATCTTGTAGTGATCATAACCGCAATATGTAGAATATCAGCCTTATTAAATTGCGATTCAGCAAATTTAAAAGGGCTCTATATAAGCACACAGCATATTTTATTTACAGAAGTTTTTAGTTAGTGAACTTCTATCCAAAAGCAAGGTCTTCACTAACTAAAAACTTCTGTAAATAAAATATGCTGTGTGCATAAATAGAGCCCTTTTAAATTTGCTGAATCGCAATTTAATAAGGCTGTATGTGTCTAAATAAGGGTTTCCATTTTCTTTCCTTCCTCCCTTTTTTTAATTTGATGCTCAGGAACTTTAGACACTTTTACTTTTGTTTTGGAGGTTATCTTTTACCAGAATAATATTGAGAGGAGGAGATGTTAGTTTCAACCTTGATTTCAGGTACAACGATGTGTCAGTTTCCCTCTAACTTGCTCTGGAGGCAGCTGTGATACTGACGGCTGATTCGCTAGGACACAACTCCACACAGCCCATTGGTTATGATAGGTTGGATGAAGCTCACACAAGAGATTTCAAATGTACTTTCAATTTACATATAAACAGAATTCCTCAATAAATGTATTTGATATGAGACTAATCAGACAATTTTAACACAAATGATATTCCACAAACTTCCATATACCTTTAAGATTATAAACCAGGGAGGGATTTGTGGATTACTATAAAACCTCTGTTCTGTTGAAAGACTGACAGTAGATTACAACTTCATAAAAGAAGTAAAAAGAAAAGGTAATTTGAAGTGGGGTAACTATCCTGCTCAAATTACATACAGACTAGTAATTGGAATACCCAATGTCTCACACCACCCTTTTACTGTTTGTTTATATATATATATATATATATATATATATATATATATATATATATATATTTTCACCACCACCACCCAATTAAACATGTGTTCCTTTTTTTTTATGACAATCTGTAAATAATAACAAATTACATTTGTTCCATTTTTTTATTCACTCACATTAGTGAAGTTAAAATAAAATTATAAAACATTCTCAAAATTAATGAATATTACAATATTAAAATACCTTATTTGGGTAAGTGAACCCCCTCTTTTCAATGTGTATACTTCCTCAGGTAGAAGTAGGCAGAATGGGTTGACAAATGTTTTTGAAATTTAAGTCAGACAGTTGTTAGCAACCAGGGTATGGATTATAGAAATATATGTATAATAACTAAAAAAAAATAAGAACTTACTCCATCCTTTTTGGAAACAGTGGCATTTGTCAACCCCTGCCTTACAGATCACATAGCAAACTAAGTGCTTCCTGCTTGTGATCAGTTTGATTTATTCAGAATTACAGCAGCCATTTTTAGTGGACTCCACTGGGTTGAAGTGCATTTCAAAGCACCACCTAGGTCAGGCCACCGTCCAAACTGGCTAATGGCAACTTTGAAGGAGATCATGGCAAACTAATCAGTGTGCATGTGAATATCGCAAGTACTCCACCAATCTGGCCTGTATGCAAGGGTATAATATACTACTTATTCTGTATAGGTAATTTAAAAAATAATAAAAATGAAAAAAAAATGGATTGTCAGTTGAGCTTCTGAAAAAAATAATAATATATATATATTACGGTATTTTTTGCTCGGAGACCTTTATTTATCACAAGAAAAAAAAGAAAGACACCTTATCATATACGTTCTTCGCAATAAATGAAGCAATTCTTTACAAATCCCTATAAAGATTATGGGACAGACTGTCAAAAAGACACTGAAATATTTTTTTTTGCCAGAATGCAAGGGTTTGGGGCATGAGTCAGGGTGGATGGCAAGATGGATACTGCCAAACACAGGCACATTCTTTATAAAAACCTGCACTAAAAGGAAGTTCAAAATGATGGTTCACCTTTCAATATGAATATGACGCAAAGTATTCCACCATTGCAACCATATAGTGGCTGAAGCCCCCTAAGGTGAATGGCCTTGAATAGTCAGAACTCTGACTTGAAGAGGGTTGTCCATCAATGGCCACCAAACAGTTCGATTGAGCTTGAACAGTGCTGTATATGCTGACATATACTACACTATTAAATACTTCAATATAATATAGGAAATGTTACACTAATACCACCTGTTCTTAGCGCCATTGTTGATTCAGGAGAGTATGTAAACCATCTAAAAACTTTCAACTTAGTAGTACTACTTTAGTAGTAATTTTGAAATGGAAAGACCCTTGCTATCCACCCATCAGTGCAGGGTACATCTGGTAACATCATTGTACCTTTAGGACTCTAACTTTAGCCATACATGTTAGCCATTATGTTTTGAGGAATGGTCTCATGGACATCTTTATACCTCTAATGCAATACAATCCTTGGTTTTTAAAGATTAAATTCTGGGATTAAGTGACAAATAATTTTAAAACTGTGTACTCCCATTTCTATATTATTTCTGCAGTTTTTTTCATACCCTAATCGTCAAATTTGGACATGAATAGATTCTTCACATTTTCCTACAAAACATCTCCATAGACCTCAATGAAAATGTGATTGAAATGTTTATGGCAGTGGGAGGTGTGATGGGTATGGTGAAGCTCTGATAACTGCAACTGCTAAAACTGGGAGGTGATATTTTAACTTGTCCATGTCTTCACTATTAAAAATGTGCTCTGAATTACAGGAATAACTTCTGGACCATGGTTTTTACATCTGGCTACTGTTTGCTGTGGGAAGTGTAAAGGTGAGAACAGTTCTATTTATTTGAAGCATGGAAAAATAGATCAGTTGACTAGAAGATGTGAGTTTGAGGGTCTGTAATATTATGGGTGATATGTATGGCTTGATGAATACTGCAAGCTTATCACAGAATCGTCATTCGCCATACGTGGATTTGCTGTTTGTCTGGAAGTGTGTAATTGTTCCATTTTTATGATGGTGGTACATTTCTGTAATCAACCTTATCTGAAAGTTTAATTTAAAAATAGCACACCCATCAAAATACTGACTTAGATCTTGTTTACTTTTAGGGTTTAATATGTGCCAATACAGTTATTTGTGGTTCAGATATTATTTTGCAACAGCTACTAGATCTGCCTGGCTGCTAAGTATTCTACATTTTGTCCGCCACTGCTTTAAAATCCTGACTATATATACTGGCTTAAAATCTGACTATATATTGTATATATTAAAGTAAATCATTTCTGAAATAGGTAGTATTTATTTTGCCGGTCCTGTTTGCTAATGTACGGTTCAGAGTATGTTGAGTCTTTATTTTGGCCACTACTGAGGTGAGCAGACTGTAATCCTAATTAGCACATTAGCAACCTCTCATTTGCATAAAAATTCAGCAGCAACAACATGGAATTTCCCAGGATTGATTCACTTTAGAATGGGTAATACATCATATAGCCAGTTTTTCATGCTCTTTAAGAATAGCATGAAAAACAAATACAACTTTATTTTGTGGTGACAGTCACTTTAAATGGGTTGTAAGAGTTTGAAATAAAATTTGGTGAAGTCTCATCAACAAACAGAATAATAAAACAGGTTAATTTTTTTTTGTGCCTACACCTGAGTGATCGATACTGTGCATGTGCAGCCCTGCGGCACTACTGCCTATGCGCTGCGTGCCGCTCAACAGACGGAGGGAGAGGGAAGAAATAAAGGGAAAGAGGGAGAGCGGATAGAAGGAGGGAGAGAAAGTGAGGGAGAGACAGAACAAACAAATGAACAAACATATACCGTATTGGTCCGAATATAAGCCGCACCCGCAAAGTTAAAAGGGAAAAAATAGAAAAAAGATAGTACTCAAATATAAGCCGCACCCTTAAAATTGGAGAGAAAAAGACTCTCCAAGTGATCAGCCATTGCTAGAAATAGGCTTTCTAATTAGCACTGTAGCTTTTTTGCAGGTTACAGGCTTTACAGGATGTTAGAATCACTAAAACCGTAAATCGCTCTTCAATAACGCAGTCTGAAGCACGAAAATCGGCACCCTTAACTCGCAATCGCACAAATCTGCAGTAATTTTGCATTCGCGAATAGAAGCCTTACTGTACAATACACTTATGATTGTTATTATTATAAGCATTGTTTTATTATAATCAGACTTGTGTTATGCCAGTGTGATTAGAAATGTAGGCTTGATGGCTAAAATTATATATGTTGGACCTTATTCATGTGTCACCAAGCACCAAATGAATCTGTCAGATAAAATTGGTTCTTTATTAGAGGTGCTGCTGGGCAGAGCTGGAGTTTGGAGGAATTGGAATGCATTGTAGAAAGATGGATTTACTCTCTACAAGTTCAACATAAAAGGCGTTGTCCAAGCAAATAACTACATGTAATTAGGGACTTGTTCATGTTTGTAAATACATTTTTTGTATTTTGCTATCCAAACATAGAATTGTTATTTAAAGGAATTAGTTTTACGTCGGTACCATGTAAAGCACATGTTCAATAGACGATAAGTGCTAAGCCATGGCATGTTTATTTCAGATGCATCGCCGAAAAAGACATTGGTCCCCTGAAGAAAGTTACAGGGCAAAGCCATGGAAGAGGAGGAGGAGGAGCCCTACCAGAGAGCAAGAGGAGCAACGGAGACAGCGTCAAAGATGGAGATCCCCTCCTAGTCCCCATTCAAGGTAAAAGAAAAAAGAAAATTGGAAATATTGATTAAAGAACAACTTTAGTGATCTTATAAAGGACGCGCTAAAGATTAATTTGATAGGACTTGTAAAGAAAAACTACAAAGTGTGTGTGTGTACACTTTTCTAGCACATTCCCCAGGGCAGTTCCACTCCGGCCTCTGTACTTCATTCAAGGGTGGAGTGATCCAAAGCTTATAAGGCTTGGAGTTATGATAGAAACATAGGGCCTCATTCTATTATCGTCCGCAGCCGCTGCGGGGCCGCAAGGACCGGCCGCAAGCTTTCCGGCTATTCTATTCCCCTCCGGCCGGGGACTCCGGCAGGCTTGCGGCCGGCGCCTTGCTATCTCTTGCGGCGCAAGCGCCGGAGGCAAGCCTTTGATCTAAAACGGCCGCAAGGAAATCGGCCGTAAGAAAAGCCTGGTTGCTATTCTATTGCTCCGGGAACCCTGTCTGCAAGGCTAAAAGCGAGCCGCAGCTTACTTGCAGCAAACGGGTCCCGCTAGCACCAATTAAGCACCTAAAATAGCTCAAATAAAGCCATCCTGCACTTTGCGGAGTCTATAAAGTGATATTCGGTGTTAGCAAAAATAGCACATAATTACCCTATACTCAAATCCGTAAAATATGTTTTTTTATATATATACGTAAAATATACATGTAAAAAGTCCATAGGGCTTGGAGCACCTCAGACACGCCCACGCCCACGCCGCAGCCGGAAAATAAACAGTTAATTTGAACTCGGGTTTGGGCTGATGTGCAAGCTTGAGAGGGGGTTACTATTAATCCTCATGTCCCCCAATATGATCCCTAGCATTTACAGAGCTGTACAGTGCAGGCTTGAATTTATTTTTGCGTTTTTAGATTTCAGAGCTTACGGGCGGTTTCAAGATATGCGGCCGGCCGTAATAGGAGATCCTTGCGGGGCCGTATAATAGAATTGCAAGATAACGGAACCCCCGCAAGGAATCGCCGCCTTACGGCCGATTTACGGCCAATAATAGAATGAGGCCCTAGTAATTGTTGAAATGCACACTAAAAGTTTACTAACATTTGTTTTTTCTTACTAAGCCCTACCTAACTATTCTTCAGTGAGCCCTTTTGTAAGACCATTAAAGTGGAGCTTTAAAATTGGGAACTTTAATCCACCTTATGCTATGGCCGCCACTTCATACTAATTCATATTGACTTCTGCTGTATTTGTTACTGTTGTGTATCCTCTTCTTCAGCAAATGTATTTTTTTCATATTTTTCTCTCTAACTGCTCCATTGAATGCCTACTATGATACCTGGTTAATGTCTAGGTACTGTCATTTTTTGTCTTTTGCATATTCTTATTTATCCCTCGAAAATGAATAAACCTTTTGGATTTCAGTATGCTGACATCCACTCATCTCGTATCCACTTGCCTCATATCACCATTTATGAAAGAGCAGAGAGTGTATTGATATTCTGGTTCCTTGTGTGATAAGGCCACAATGCCCAAACCGGACCTCTGCCTGTTGTCTATCTCAGCAACTCTTTCTTCCCATGACTCTTATCCATACTAGTACTAATACAATCTTCTTCCACCACACTGAGACTGTTAAACACATTGTTTTTTTAAAATGTTTAATGCCTGTCCACAAATGGTTATATATATTACATTCATACAGGTAACAATATACAGTATTTTTCCAATTTCAGTATAATGTCTTCACTGAGTAGCTTTCTCTCTCATGTCTGTACAGCCATAACAGGGATGCTTGCTGGGGAAGACCTGGTAAGAGACTCTCCAGTGAGATAAATTACTCTGAGGACCCCAGTCCTTCATCACACAGTGAGAGCTACTCCTATTCCACAAGATCATCACCTCACATTCACTTAAAGGAGACAGAGAAAATTAGAAAAGATAAGCATCATCGGCATGTTTCACATAAACATCGCAGCAGGTCTGGTAGCTGCTCTTCTTCGGTGAGTAGAGAGGACCTTGGTGAGTGACCTCTCGCCATTCATGCCTCTTGCTAAACTTCTACAGCCCTCTAACATGTATTAATGTAGAGTTATGGTGCAATCGATATCAAGGTTTCAGTCTGGCACTTCACAATAAGGGTTAAAAATATTCCAATATACTTTAAAGTAACTTTGTGCATGCTTATCTGTTTGTATGATCACTGCAGAACTATTGCATAGTCAGAGGAAAAAAGCTTAACTAATAAGTTGAGAATATGTTTTTGTACTCAAACAGATTAAAGGCACACTGTCAATAGAACGTTTAATGGCATGAATAGTATGAGCCTTTAATGCCAACAAAAGGTCATTGGTTAAATAAAAAAATAACTATGTAAATGGAACCCTCCACCACTGCTCATTTCATCAGTGTTTAAACTGTGAGGAAAGGAATATCCTTGCTGTCCTCCTGTTTTTCAGAATGTCTCCTATATAAATACCCCCTGTTGAGTATTCAATATGTGTTTGAGTGTGGGTGGGTTTCATTTATAGTTGTTTCTAGTATTAGTATCCCCTTCAATTGGCAGGGGGAACATAAGCAAATTGGTTAAGTTAACAAATTCTCAGTATTTGCATTGTTGTAGTAATTGAAGGTCCCCTGTAGTTTTGGAAAAGACTTCACAATTGTTTGTGAACTATGTAACAAGACAACAGCAGCAGCTATGTAAGCGATGAGCATACAAGCATATGTTCAGAAGTAGAGTGAACATCCTGCTTTGCAACACTTTTACTTCCTCCTGAACTAAATAAAAAGGTTACAGATATACCAGGCCTGTAACGCTAGCAGTCTGCTAAAATTAAGATTTTCTCTGAATTTCGTTTATGCTTTTGGCATACATAGCTGCTACAATCTTCTCAAACAAGAGGTTTCCTAAACTACAGTGGTAGTAAGGAAACCACCTGTGTCATACTTTTACCTTAAAGCAGCCAATCTTTCATAGACAGTATCGAGTGGTTCTTTCGGTCTTGCAGAGGTATAAATATAAGAAGTGTGGCTGAGATTGTCATGTTACAGTGAATATAGAGAAATGTATTTGGAAAGAGTGTGAAATTTAAATACACTATTCTCTCTTGTTTATTGTAATAATTGCTGTGGCATGTTCCTTTTTTCTATTTCACCATCTAATACTCTCAAAGGGATTTTGATAATGAAGTGCATAATGTTCTAATATAGACTTTGACTTTTCAACTTTTAAAGGGACACCGAAGTTACCATATCTGCTCTGCACCAGGAAGGAGAGTTTTTTTTTTATTTTTACTACGAATATTCATTTTTATTGTCTTTTAAATTATGCATTAACATTTATAGGTGTACAACTGAAAAATTAGTTTTTTTGTTTCAGACTGCAATTATACAACAAAATATTATTTTAGCTCCTTATAAAAGCATTTTTAACATGATGCAGTTGGCACATATATAATAATTAATTTGCATTTCTTAGTTGTTGGACTTGTTGCATATTGAGAAATTCAACGTTGTATCCAATGTACTGGCCCACTGTGTTTTCCAAATGTAATTGTCTGTTAGTAAAATTATTATTATTTTTTTTAAATATTAAACAACTTTATATTTTCCCTCATGATTTTATACCTTCAATCGCAAGGTGCAGAGTGCATATTGTGACTTCATGCTCTCTTTCAAGCACCATTAAACACTAAAATAATAAAACCTGCATTTAATGTTTTATGTAAGCAATATCATATGTAATTACATGTCATAGACTGCTCCAAAAATTGTTGCTGCCTTGTCAAGTGGTAAAAAAAGAGCACTCTACAATGACTCTCTTATTCCAGTAGGATTCTCCATGCAAGCCCACTGAAGCTAGGATGGTAATAGACTACCTAATATCAAATTTCCTAATGAAAGAATAGCAGAGCAATTTTCAGTGCACATTGCGTTTGGATTTATTTATTATTTCTTCTGTTGCTCTGTATTGTTCCCTTTTTGTTAGCACCATACACATCTTTGACTCTTCTTCTTCATATCATCCAGTAACATGACACTATTTAAAACACACGCTTATAATTATACTTCTGTAAAACCTGAAGAATCCAGTCAGGATTGGTTACAAAACATGTATTCGTCCAGGCAATTCTACAACAGCTTCTTTCATTGCTAAGTTGGATTTTTTTAAACAATACTTTAAATGTAAGTAAGAGAGTGAGAAATGGTGAAGAGGTTTAACCTAAAGTAATTGTTGCCACTCATTCAGGAGGAAGTGCCATATTGTATTCCGTTTGGCCTTCAGCTGAGCCGTCTCTAACCTGCACGTCTCCCTTTGCAATATCCCCTATCGTTCTATGTATATATTCGCCTGCACATCTTACAAACTCGACTGCCTCGGACCTGCGTCTTCTTAATGTATCGCTGCCCTGACTTGTATCACCAATGGAACCCATGCCTTGTGTCTGTTGGGTGCGGGTGGGCATGCAGAAGAGCCATCGGAGCGCTAAGAGCAGCCAGAATGTGGAAGATGACAAGGAAGGGCACCTGTTGTGCCGGACCGGAGAACGCATCTTGGAAAGATGTACTGACGCCTCTTCCGTAAAACTTTAACCTCTCTACTCTTACACAACTTCCCCCTGACCTAACTTCTTGTAAGAAATCAGGGCCAAGGGAGTAGAAGGGATTGTCAGCAATAGTAAATGTGTACTTGGGATAAAGATCCTCCCCTTCACAGTTTGAGAGACCTGTAGAGTCCTGCTCACTACAATTTAACTTGAAATTCCCATTGACCAGCAATACAATAATACACAGAACATTAAAACAAACAATGACATGTGTTGCAACACACATAGTTAGAGGTTTGAAGAATTAGAGCTTTGTCTGTTGGTGTTACAGATTGATAATTCTAGTAACAAGATTCTGAATATAATACTTGTAGGACATAACATATATGATTGGATTTCAGTAATACAACCTGGTAGGTTTATTTCTGATAATCTCAAAGTTTAGCAATGTGTGGGAGTGCATTGATTGGAATAGTGTCAGTTTTATGTGGATAAAAGCCACAATTCCCATCTTTTATTTACCTTTTAAAGTGATTTGCATGTAAACTGCTTCCTAGTTAAACACTGACTAAAGTAAAAAAAAAAAAATAGCTTTGACACTGAACTATAGTATTAATTTAGCAATGTTTTTGAGTGAATTTTTAAGTAACTGTATCTTTTCTGAGTAGTGAAAGCTCTATATAGGTAATGTCAGCGAGTATCACAGTGGCAAAGTATAATAATAATGATTTATTTGCAGAGTATTAGTAGATTCTATAGCATTATGAGTACGATAAACATAACATTTGAACATGCATTTGAAAAATAATGTAAATACGGAAAGACAGACATTGTAGGTATCCAATGGTACAGGGGAGATAATGGCCCTGTTCTCATTAGAATTTACAATTTAAGGGGTAATAGGGAGGTAGGAACATGAAATGAGAGAATTTATTGATGGATAGATGTTGGCTTGATGAAGGAAGAAGTGTGCAAGAATTGTAATGGATGCCTTGTTTAAATAGTGTAGTTTTTATAATTTAGATTCTTTAAAATGCAATTCAGAAAATTCTTTTGCAAGGGCCATTTCAATTTGCAGGTTACATGGAATCATGCCTGTGTCATTCAATATATTCTTGTTGATATTTGAATAGAATTATATAATGTTTCAGCAAATTACATGGATGTTGTGCATTTAGATAATCACAAGAACATCTCTGACATAAGTATTATTCAAAAAGCAATAGGGTACATTTGTGTATGCCAAGTCTGGTCTGGCATGCTGCCACATGAAATAGAAAGGCTGAGGTGCAATCTATTAAACCTTTCCTCCAAATTTTGCATTCTTCAGACAACATTGAAAGGAAAAATATACAACTATTTTTTTATATCTTTTTTTTTTTTTTTTTCTTCTTTCATAACTGGGTTTCAAGGGATGTGGTTTTATAAAGCAGTTGGACTCTGGAGGTCTGTCTGTCAGTGAAGGAGATGGCCAATCTGTTATGAATAAATGCTGATACTTGTTCTCATGTCCAATGGCTAATCTTGTGTTTTACAGATGAGATTATGGGAAACCTAGGAGAGGGGACATTTGGCAAAGTGGTAGAGTGTATGGACCATGACAGGTGTGTAAATATTAGAACTCAGGAGAGTGAATGAACCCTTTCATTCTTGGCTGTTTTATCTTCTCTCATACAAACACCCCTTTTTCATGCAGGGGAAAGGCCAGAGTTGCTCTGAAGATCATACGCAATGTGCGAAAGTATAGGGAGGCAGCCCAGCTGGAAATTAACGTGCTGAAGAAAATCCGAGAGAGAGATCGGGAGAATAAGTAGTAAGACATACTGTTCACTGAACTTAAAATGTTTCATTGATTCAGTTTTTTTTTGTTTTTTTTTTATCAAGTTGTCTCAGATTTAGAGGGGGGGGGGGGGGGGGGGGGGGGTAAAGTGGACTAGTTGGTTTCCATCATAAACTGCACTTGTAAAATAAATTCAGCCTCTGCCAGTTTTATGTTTTATATGCAATTATACTGCTTTTTTTTTTTTGCTTTACTGTAATCATTAGCTGTCTAAAATACCATATGTAAAATTTTGACTGCAGTGTTCTTTTTAACTGTGAAGGTTCAGCCAAGCCATGAAATACCAAGAGAAATCATTTTTTTAATTTTTTATTTTATTTTTTATTGATTGGAGGCAAAGTATAGTATTCTTTTAAATAAATTTACATTTGCTCATTTCTTTTTATGTTCAGGATAAAGTATGCATATCCCTATGCATCTCTTTCTATAAATATTGCTCATATTAAGTCCTCCTGGCTCCTAAGTTTTAGATCATTTTTGGATGACCGTCCAAAAATAATGACAGTTGATCATCAGTTGAAATGTGCTATTTGTATATTTGTACACATATGTATACATTTAACCATTTATTTCTCCCCTGTTCTTTCATAGCAGTACAGGATACTATGGGGTTTAGTTCTAATCCTACCGATAGACAGGGCTGAAGTATTTTGGCTCTCTATCCTGGACTTTTTAAGTACTGCCTGTTGGCAGAGTAGGGAGGGTGCGGAGCATATATAAAAATCATCACTAACTTTGTCAATAAGAAAGCTGAGGACCCTAGCTCGTTTCCAGGAATGAAGTAACAATTGAGCTGTATTCCCCTAACAATTGGCATTATCCAGGAGATTATCATTCATTAATGGGGGTATTTTGCCAGAGACCATTTCCCTTTGTTTGCCTCATGCTGGTCGAGCTGTCTACCAGGTAGCATTGTCCTCGCATAAAGGAGGCAAATTGCAGCATTGTGTAAGAAACCATTTACTTTATGGTTATCTATGCTCTTTTTGTGTTATGACTTTTTCCCCACATGGCCAATGTCCATTTAATCATTAGTGAGTAACTTTGTACATTTTAGAGATCATTATAGAGTTCTTTTAACTTCTTGGGTTGCGGGCATGTACTGTCCTAAAAAAAAATCCCCTTTTCCCCCAAACTATGCTGTGGGTGAGTAACCCAAATGGTTGCCTTTCATGGTACTACTCCTCGACATAGGTTCCCTGTTTTTCCTATGCTCCCCAGAAAGTCATCTTCAAGCAGTAGCAAGGAAACTGGAAACAAATTAGCTTTCACCTTTATTTGCTCAGAGAGCAAAGAAGACTTGTTGGCTCTTATCCAGTCTATGATACAACCTAGAGCTCAGACTATAACTCCCATGCCCCATATGGTCACTTGCCTTTCTTAACCGTTATCTAATTTGGATTCTGGATAAATGTCTCCTAGGTCATCTGAATCTGACTATTTCTCTCAACTTGATTTAGGAAAGGCTTTAGTGTCATTTAGAGCTGACCGTCTGAATTATCTTATTAGAGTACTCCTAGCTACACTGGACTTAAGAGGAATTATCCATACAGAAAATGACGAATAAGGTTTTCCAGAGGTGCCATAAATACACAAGAGTTTTTCCAGTTTACTTTATTGTGACTTCTATTAGATGTGAATGGGTCTCGTTGTCTAAGCATTTCCATATCCCATAGCCACTAAGGTGACAAGTAGGTGGAAAAAGCCTCTTCAGTTAGATGCACTTATAGCATACTTGGCCAGTCGCACACCATTCCCTTGAGAGATGGGGCTTCTTTTAGGGACATCATGAACAAGAAGTTGGATGGCTTACTTGGATATGTATATAGGATTTATTATATATATTTTTATACAAATGGTTTATGCAACTTCACAACCCTCTTTGGAGGACCTGAGAGAGTGACATTGCAAGAGGCCATTATTTTCCTGTGTAAAACTTTGGATACCATTAAATTTGCTTCAATGGCATTCGCTTTGCCACAAGTGACAGGATGAGCCTTTTAGCGCAAACAATAAATACTTGGAAAAACATTTTTCTTTATAGCAATTTCCACAACCCAAAGTTCAAAGCTTTATCATTTAAGTTGCTTTTCTTAATTTTTCTTCCGACACGGCAGTGTTACGTACTGGATCTTTTTTTGACCGAAGATAATATGTTCTTTTCCTTTGCATAAACAGCTTGCTTGATTTGGATAAAACAAAATAACAAATTCCAATTATGTTGTGTGAGTATTTGAATGTAGTGTGAACTTTCAAACCATTTCTATGAGCCTTAATATTGTTTTATCTGATTAATTATTTGTGCTTTTACAAAGGCAGAAATTGTTGCCGGAAGTCATCTAAGCTCACCCTTGCTAGATGGATCAAGGAACCATTTTCTATTTTCTTATTGAATTTGCCACCACCCTCTCCTATTCAGGGTATCTGCGCACTCCATCAGAGGACATGTAGCCTCCTGGGCCAGCAAACATGGAGCGATCTTCCCTGCACACACTTGCCATGGATTACAATGTTCATTTGTTTGCATCTGTAGGATTCTTTTTTGGGTGGAAGGTTTCACAAGCAGTAATGCCTTGACTATACCTTACTCTTTGTGTTCTTTGATAGGTCTTTGTGACGATAGCCCTGATGGGGGCATAAGCCTTTATTAAAGTATTGTGGTACCTGCTTATCTTTATTACCTGATCTTCCCCAAGGGAATGCCTTTCATGGACCAGCACAAGATGGGCATAACACCCGTAGGCTTTATTTATTTACACATTGTTTCCAGCCCAGGGCTTATCCCAAGATAACCATGGTTTTCATCATTTAAACTGTTTAGGGTCTAGAGACACTTATCCCCACTGAATACCCCTTGTGTTTTTGGGCATTGCATGGCTAACTGCTTGTTTATATGTAGTTTTGCAATTCAGGTATTGGGATTGAATTATTGTTACAATAGCATGTCTAAGATATCCATTGTGAAATACATGCCCCTTTTGAAAGTACACAAGCGTGTTAACTATATTTTGTACGGGTGAAATCGCTTTTTAATCACTTCCAGACTAGCTACCAGGGAATTCTGCTCTCCACAGATGCTGAAGCAAACCTCCTTCTAGGGGAATTGCTAGCATCGATAAACAGAGTAAAGGAACTAACTGGTGGGATCCATTCATGGGCCAGCCCAGATGGTCCCTCATCGTTACAGTCCTCCCAGTAAACAGTGGTGTCACAAAAAGACAGGAGCGAAAATGTGTAGTTTTTTTTTTCCAAATCACTGATAAAGGATGTACTGTCCAGGTATCTAGAATAGTTAAGGAGCATATATGGGGATGGGATGGCTCTTTCTTTACTCTAGCTTTGCTAATTTGGAACACAGATAATTAAGAGAATGAGTCTTGGATGTAAGAGGAGACTAAAGACTTCAACTGTAGGAGCAGGACTTTAACTTGAGAACAGAGAGAAATGGATTTATCTGTGACTAAAAACTGCATTTTTTGCCAATTAATTATAATTTACTATAAAATATGTAATTAAGATATCCTGAATATTCTTCCTCTGGCACCATATATAAGTTAATTTACTGGAAGGGGTATTTGCTAATCTGTACCTATCTCCATCTTATCCTTTCAGCATGTGTGTCTTGATGAGAAACTGGTTTGATTTCCATGGACATGTATGCATCGCTTTTGAGCTCTTGGGGAAAAGCACATTTGACTTCCAGAAAGAGAACAACTTCCTACCATATCCACTTCCTCAGATCAGACACATGGCCTTCCAGCTTTGCCACGCATTAAAATGTAAGCCAACCTTGACAATAAGTACTGTGACTTTATTTCTCTGTTCCAATACATTCCTCTGTCTTTGCTGCAGAAAAATCATCAGTTTCTGTTTTCACTGAAATGTGTGTATTCATAGCTCCTGTCACTGAACCTCATCCTTGGGACAGATTGGAGCGAAATGATCTGTTCCCCATACCTTGTGAATAGATGCATGTATTATTTGTACTAAAAAGATATTCAGTTCACCAAAACTACTGTGCACCATCACGTTAGATGTTTGGAATCATGTTTTTTGTTGTTGTTTTTTTTTAACCTTTTAAATTCATCAACAATTTGTTCAACAAGAAGCACTCCCACAAGAAAGTGATTATATAATGAAGTTCAGGAAATGATTGCACTCATTCTTTCTCATTATGAGTGATGGTGCAGTGGGTAAAATCATATGCATTTACATTAATATTTACTCGCCTTAAATAGTTATCATTATAGAACCACATACAACTCCCATTCAGTATGTGTGTATGTATAGATGTATGTGTGTGTATATGTGTATGTGTGTGTGTATGTGTATATATATATATATATATATATATATATATATATATATATATATATATATACACAAACACACACCCTTATAAGAAGCATATGGAAAATAATTGTGTGGTATCTTCTTGTTTTTGCTCAGCTGGTATTTATTTATACTCACATGTTTTTTCTTTTTTATGTTTTTCTGTGTTGGAAGATTTGAAGCTGAACTCTATAAGCCATATTATAAGATACAGAGCTTTATAAATTAATGTTATCATTTTGTTTATAAGGGTTAACAATCCATGTAAGGCAGCAGTGTGAATATTGTGTATTTCAGCAGTTTTTTATTTAACCCTTCCTTACTCTACCCAGCTGAATCTGATTAGTATTACAGGTCATTACAGCTTATAATTCAAAGCAGGGAGGTAGAAGCAGCCTAAAATTACTAATGTCAAATGCTTATTACACAGCTAATTATTTGTAACATAAAAACATTTTCAATATGTCTTTTCATTCTGTATCTGAAGGTGCACATCACATGTAGTTAGAGCACTGTCCCTTTCAAGGGTCACTGAAGTCCAATATTTAAAGTTATTTATAATGGCCAAATTGATTTGTAAACAAAAATAAAATAAAATGAAAACTGGCTTATCTTTTTGAGGTTCTGATACTACTTTAGTAATTGTTATGAATATGCAAGACCGAGCATGATGATATAAAACTGATGTTACTTTTTCTGCAGTTCTCCATGATAATCAGTTGACGCACACAGACCTGAAGCCTGAGAACATTCTGTTTGTGAATTCTGACTTCAGCTCCTCTTATAATGAGGGAAAGGTGAGAGCCCTTCCTGCTGTAAGTGGTATTAAACTTTCAAGAACTCCTGAATACATGAATTCAATCCTGGTAAAAACACTTCTTTATCTTTTAGGAGGAGAGATATGTGAAGAATTCTTGCATCCGTGTTGTAGATTTCGGCAGTGCCACTTTTGACCATGAGTACCACACTACCATTGTTGCCACGCGCCACTATCGCCCACCAGAGGTGATTTTGGGTAAGCTGCCCTTCGTGCTATAATGCTTGATTTCAGTGTTTCGGAGTTGCAGTTTTATTAAAAAGCACTCAAGAGCTAGTCTATTAAATCCGGTTAACATTTTCAATTCCCATTTCTCCCCGCTAAAACCCCTTTCACTTCATATTCTTCCATTTTCCCTCTTGCATCGTTTTTCCTTCTAGAGCTGGGTTGGTCTCAACCATGTGATGTATGGAGCTTGGGCTGCATCCTGTTTGAGTATTACAGTGGATTCACACTCTTCCAGGTACGTATGAAATCAAACAGCCTAGCCTCTGATATATACCAAACTGCACAATATTCTAATTTAAATCTGCTCCAAGAGAGACATTTAAGTATCTTTAACCAAAATATTTTTAGCTGCTATAACTTTTCTGCTGTGTGTTTTCACTAGTTCAAGTTTCACCAGGCAACACTCCACACAGGACCATATCAGGGTAATTTACCTTGATGTACTAAGAATAGGCTTAGGGAGCTCAGCTAATATCACCAAAGGAAAGGGAATCAGTAGTCAGATTCATGTTTGGATTAGGAAATACAGTATTTTTTAAAGAACAAGGTGAATATTACCCTCCATATTGTTAGGTGGGTACATACATAAACATTAAACTTCAATTTTAGTAGCACAATCAAATGTGTGCCATTTGTCTCCTCCCCCCAGACTCATGAAAATCGGGAGCACTTGGTAATGATGGAGAATATCTTAGGACCACTACCACGTCGCATGATGTATAAAAGCAGGTGAGGATCCCCATCACTGTATCTGAGACTTACTGAGTACTCTGTTTATCAATTTGTGACATTTGTATTGTATTTCCCTTTCCCTAAACGTTTTATATTTACTAAGCAAATTAACTTGTATATTTTAATGTTTGTTTAGCTGTAAAAATATGAATTTTAAGACATTATGAGAACTCTAAAATGTAATCTTTATTATGTCAAATTTGCCACCGTTAAAATGTATGGATTGTGATATAAACCTGTGAGCCTATATGTAAAGAATATAGAGATCAATCATCCCATGCCAATCATATATCAAAGAGATAGCATAGAGATCAGGCCTATGACCTTGGTGTGTCCTGCCTGGAAGACTCTCTAGCAGCAGCCCCAAAGCTGACAACAGTTTCTACTAAAAATAGGAAGAAACAGAAAGTATAAGTATAGAAGATAAGGACAACTTAAAATGTTTAGTCAAATTCAGAGCTGTATAGGACAAATCTTTATTATGATTTAAATAGGCTAACACTGTAATACAGCAATTCATAATATACATTTTTTAAAATACTAATCCTATATACAATGTCCCATTCTCAGGAGAAGAGTCAAATTATGATAGAGCTATGATCATCTCATAGGTCATAACAATGGGGTAGGATTTCAATCCCCTAATCCCGATGCCCATTTGGGAGCCTTACAGGCGATCCCTGCTACAACAATATGACAAGGTCGATCCTCCTGAGACAAAACCTAACAGCTGTTTTGCTGCTGTTAGTAGTTTTCTTGAAAAGGCTTACGATATAGTAGCTGTTAAAATAGAAAACTTTCAAAACGTAGAAGAACGGTAGAGTCTAGTGAGACGCTGATTTAAAGCTTTACCCACAAACTTATTTCTAAGCATGAGCTGAGCTAGTCCATAACAGCAATCTGCTATATTGTAAATGTGAAAGAAGCTTATTAGTTGGTGCTACTCATTTGCATAAACATTTAGTGGGTGAAGCCTATAGCCAACAGTAGTAAAATAGCTAATATTTAATTGCTTAAATACTTACATTCAAAGAGTGTGTTTAATTAGATCCAGCTAAAGTTAAAAAAAACTTCTGGTTCCAGAAACAATTAAACTGCATTTCTGGCGTGAATACTTGCAATTAAAGGGGCACTATAATCCCATATTTTCAGTGCTCTAAAAACAAAAACAAATAATAATATAATTGTTTTTAAATAGTAAAAATACGTGTAAAAACATTTGATACCACCTGTCATATGCAATTATATGTAGCATTGGCTTCCTCCATTGATTTTCTGTCTGCCATTTCTCAACTTCTAATGCTCCCTTCCAATTTGAAGGCATATAATCAATTGTCTATAGTATAAGATTGCAAATAGCTATTTGCTGAGTGTCATTGACCCAATCTCAGCCTCTAATGTCCCGGTGAGAAACATATAGGGGAAGCCTAAAAAATCCACAATGGAGATGGTCAGAACTGCATACTGTTGTATCAATAGTTAATGCATTTCAAGTTTTATTTATTTGCCTTACCACAAAGTTTTATGAATTACCAATAGTAATTCTTTAGAATGGCATAATAAAATATAGAACTATTGTGTCCCTTTAAGGTTATATCTATTGTTGAATCCTTTGTTACAGAAAGCAAAAATACTTCCAGAATGGCTCTTTGATCTGGGATGAGACATCTTCCGATGGGAGATACGTCAGCAAGAACTGCCACCCTCTAGTGGTGAGTCTTTAGTTAAACCGTCAATACCATAAAATCGCCTATTACGTCATTAGTCTTTCCTTTTTCTCTTTTGTACATCATGCTATCTAAACTTTATATCCTATATGTTATATTGATCATAAAAATGATGGATCTTTTAGATAACTAAGCTTTCTCACCAAGCCCTTATACTGTGCAGAGAAGTGCAGATTAATAAAACTTTAACAAACTTTAATAAATCCATGCCAAATTACAACTCGCAAGTGAAGTTTCTAAAGTTAAAAATATAACATTCCCCAAATCTCAAAAGATTATTAAAAAGTTCAGCTTCACTTAACAAAATGCAAGAGTGTAATAAAATTTGCAAGGTCTTATCCTGATTGTAGCTACAATCTGTCTGCAAGTGCACCAATGAAAATTCACCAGGTCAACTATTGTATTTTGGGACATCTCTCACATGTTTGTAAACTATGTAACAAACTAACAACATTAGCAGCTATGTAATCCATGAACATGGATGAAAATGTAAAGCATTTTTAGGGAAAATCTTCATAGTTTTAGACTTCTTTCTTGCATGACTTGAGCACTAGCTGATAGTTTGGAGAGCGCATGGGTGAGTTTTTTGCCTGTCACTAGCTTAGGCAAGGGGTGCGGGAGGATGGTTTGCTAAATCATTGTATCTTTTAGAATTTCATACCTACTCTCTACTCTGTGCTTGGCCAGACGTAGACAGCTTATGCAGAAAATGTAAACACAGTCCTCTCACATGAAATGCTGTCTTTACAGTATTTCATTACATAATATGTATGTGTAGGAGCAGAATAGGACTCAAATGATCATGCATTTGATATTTAATACTATATATTGTGTTTCATTCCACAGACCTACAAAACCATTGAATCTCCGGAGCATAACCAGTTGTTTGACCTGCTGCGCAGGATGTTAGAGTTTAGCCCCAAGTTACGGATTACACTTGGTGAAGCATTGAAGCACCCCTTTTTCAGTGACCTGAGTCCTGAGGAGAAGGCACTGGGTAGCCGTACCTCTAGGGACCTCAGCAGATGAGAGAGACAAAACGTTCAAGTGGACTTGTCACTGCCTCATGTAAAGGTCTCATACACTTCTTTACGACTGAACTCACCCTGCATATATCTGGAGTAACAAAGAGGCACAATGGGTTGCTCTTAAGTGCTTGCGGTCATAGCAGTGAAAGACTTATTATGTCCTTGAAGCTATAATACTGTTGTCAGTTTAGCAAGAGGCTTGCATTCGCATTAGTTGCCTTAACTTGTGATATAGGGGGCTGGTACATATAGCAAGGTATTGCAGGTATGTACTGTCACCAAGCCATTTGGGGAACATAACTTCCAGAGCTCCTTACTGCTTCTGCTTTTCACTAGTCCATGGGATTCAAGCAATCACTTCTCATAAAAGACAAATGGTCCTTCCCTGTTCCTTGGATTCACAACACTGCTGGGATACAGCACCTATTTTCAACAACTATTGAATACAATTCCACTAGATAATATCTATATTTATTTGTGCACTCAGGGACAAATGGGATTAGCATTATTCAGTACATAGCAGACCTATGGAGGTGCAAGACTTGGATCAATGTGGTATGGACTCACTCATGTCTTGTAACCATGTTACTGTTCTAGAAATGGAGGTATATTTTGTAATGGGACAGTTTTAGGCTATTCTATCAATAAACTTGGAATGGTTTCCTTTTTTTCAAAATAGAAAATTATAGAAGCAACTTTGTTGACGCAATCTGTGTTAAAAGGTATAGACTTTTATCACTGCAGTCAAAAGTAAATTTCACCGTCAGAAAGAGAGACAAACACACATGGATATATTCTCACACACTTATTGGGTCTCTCAAAGCATAAAAAGGGGAGCACATTGGCAGCCATTGAGAGGCAGGCACGGAACCCCATTTTAAGGTCTACTGTAATGAATTTGCAGCAGGAGCTAGATGTTTTAATCTGCATTAATCTTTAATAACAAATGCTGTTCAATGAATGATGCCAAATTAATACATGTAGCTCCAATTATAAGGCCTTTACATTTATCATTTAAAGGGTATAGAGGCAGGCAAACAGAACAGCCATTCTTTGAGACACTTAGGGGGTGTTAAAATAACAGAAACACCATGTGAAAAAATGTTGAAGTAGCTAAATCACATTTACAAATGCAGCTGCTTAGGTGAGTCGTATTAGGTGAACTGCTAATTAGATGTATGTGTTCACTATAATTAGTAATTTGATATGTGAGTTTCCTGGAAGTCTTCTTGGCAGCACGGTACAAAAGATCTAGGCCACAACACCCAATGATAGTGTAAGTTAATTTCTTACAATAGGACAGGAATAAAGGGTCTAACTGCCTCCCAACTACCCTTCAGTTATTTCTGTCCGGCCACAGGTAGGATGGGCTATCCAGACGATGCTTATTATCTACAAGAATTTAATCAAGTTATCTAATATTTATTTGATTATGTCCCAACTACCTGAGTGTATGTTGTTGACCGAGATCGGATAAAGTCCAACTTCCAGAGAGGTTGTTGTTGACAGATCCGAGACTATAGAATGCCAACTTGTGTTTCAACCACTACTTTAAAAGGTAAGTGAGCAATAATATGTCTGCAGAATGGCAGCTTGTGAAATATGAATATCATAATACCTCAGAGATAAGTGAACAATAATATAATGCATGCATGTAATATGTGAATTTCACACTTTGAGAGAAATTGTGTGTGTATAATATAAGTAATAATATATCTACTGAATTATTGATGTAAATTATGGGAATTTCACTAAATGTTCTTTAATATCATATTGTCCAAGTATCATTTATTCATTCAGCTTCATGTAAAGTATTATGATAAATGATTAATATAACTACAGCTATTTGTTATAGTTTTCTCATTAGCTGTATTAAACATTGTGCTTTAACTTCATATGGCCATTTCAGTTGTACAGATTAAACTGATTATTTTAATAAGGAGTCTTACTTTTTGATAAAGTTCATATCCTTGATTTGTATCTTGCTTTCTTGTAGCTATTAATATTTATATATAACTAGCGACTTTCCCGTCAAAAATGACAGCAATAAAACGTGAAGCCTGGCAATGCTGTTTGCCACACAATGGGAGCCTCCCCCCCCCCCCCCTACTTTACTGGCCTCATGACGAGCGCCTTTGGCGCTCATCACAGGCATCGCAATGATCTCCTTGCAAGCGCCCCCCCCCCCCCCCCCCCCCCCGTCAAAGCCGCTCATTGCGCGGCTCTCATTGAGCACCAAAGGCGTTTATCGCCATGACCGTAAAGTAGAGGAGGTGAGAGGCTCTCATTGCGAGGCATGGGAGAGGCATGCGATGCCCGCCAAAGGAGCTCATCGCAAGGCCTTCAAGTTAGAGGGGGAAGAGCCTTGCATCGTGTGGCAAAGAGCATTGCCAGGCTTCAAATTTTATTGCCGTCATTTTTGACGGGCAAGTCGCTAGTATGTTTTTGTGTGTGTGTGTGCCCTATATACATACACATATAAACAATAAATAATGAGGAGAAGCTAATATATAGAAACATATATTTTTATGTATGTTTAAATACTTTGTTATATTGTTTTTTATGATTGCTCCTTACTTACTTTAGAGATAATCCCTGCAGAGAAGAAAATGTCTGCCAAGCAAGGCAGATCAGCCTCTATCCATGATGTCACTGTGGTGCTGAGCACACCTCCTGTCAATCTAATTAATTCTCATAGAGTTTAATGGAGACACACCCCTGCGACCTGGTTGGTTGGAGTAGTTTAGGCGGAGGAACAGAAATCTGTCTTTGCTGTGAGGACTGTCTCTATAAACAACCTGAAAATCATACATTTCTTTACAACTGATTTCTCAATGAAAAACAGACATATTTAAAAAATTAAAAAAAACATTTCAACATGCCTTTTGGAGATCTAAAATATGGTGTGGTCCAATATGTGCTGAATTTACTATTCCTTTAATCAAAAATACCAATCCACAATAATCATAGATATGAAGACATAAGTTAAATGTATAGTGTATATATACAGATGAAGTATGACCAATATAACATAAAGAATAATCTCACAATATCATAAACATAAAGTGCAAAACAATTAGTAAATGTGCAATTGAGTACTCACCCTAGTCTTATATGGTGGTAGCGGAGCCTACCTCTACACCTTAACCTGCCTTACGTGAATTTCCCCTATTCTAGAGGTAGAACTGGGGATCCACCATTTACCCCCATAAACTATAAATTAAATTAATAAGCTAATCTACACTAATATGATCTTCCTGTATAACATAAAGTGGTATGTGCAGTGAGATATCATAGCATCCATGAATTCAGTTCTTATAATTTCTGTAAGAGACACTCACTCTCGCAATATAATCATATCTCTCCATACAGATCCATATACAGTTGTAACAAGTGATATGATATCTAAGTAAAATAATAACCAATAATGAACTCCGTCATTAATTATCCCTAGTTGAATTGGTGTATTAAATCAATGTAAATCTTGATGCAAAACACCATACATGTAATGCTATAGTAGCGCACCACTAATAACTGATAATCTATAGGAAATATATATAGTAATTGTGTGCTTTGTATATAATGATACAGCCTGTATGATCTCTCTAATATGGAATAATATTACATAAATAATGAGTGGCTTGGTCCTTATATATTACCAAATATCATCACAAGTGCTGTAATATCAGAATAATACATAACTTATTGCCAGACTCCTAACGGCCGATGCACACGTTTTGCTTGACGCTTCTTCCGGGCATTCTGTATTATTATTATTATTATTATTATACTAGGAATTTGCGGGTAAAAAGTTACAGGAACAACATTGTAAGGCTGACAATGCTGATTGCCACACAATGTGAGCTTTTTGCTCCTCTGAGCGCCTTCTGCCATTCCGCCTGCCATCCCTTCCTTGTGTCTTTCTCCTCTGTGTGTCTGCGTGTTACGCGCTGACTGCCGTTGGTTTTATTTTCAAAGTCCCGCCGGCCTGATGTTGGTCGGTGTGTTACTGTCTTCGCCGTCGTGTATTTACTAAGTGCTGTGTGCCTGGGTTTGTTCAGCCGCGTTTTCATCCAGTTTCAGAATTTTTACGATTTTCGGCCTCTATTTTTTCCCCTCGCTGAATTGACTAAAAATGGCTTAAACCCGCTTGCAACCTCACTTCCTGGCTCTCCCCCTATGCTGTGTGTTATTGTTTTTATTAAATTATTTTGCTTGTTTTTAGAGTTACGCTTTTGGCTCGCAGTTGCAACCCTCGCAAGTCCCGCAAGCTTCATCGGCTCGCCTCGCTTTGCAAGGCTCGCAGTGCAGTGAGCGACTTTGGCGCTCATTGCAGCCTAAGTCGTGAGTGCGTCGCTCGCCTCGCTTAACACACAATCGGGTAGGGCTCTATTTAAAAACCGTTAAAAAAAGAAAAGGCAGTATAAACCCATCTAATTGGCTGGAATTGGTAAGCTAAAAATGCCCTACTGGTAAAGGATTAAGTTATCTATACTCAATATTTTGAAAAATCATATTATTCCTAGATCTCAAAGTCATAGATTAACTATATTTGCACTAGGAACTTGCCTGTCAAAAATGGGGTATTACATTTTTAAGGCTGGCAATGCTGTTTCCCACACAATGTGAGGCTTTTGCTCCTCTGAGCACGTTTGGCGCTCAGCGCGAGCACGGCACAGGGCTGCAAGTGCGTTACCAACATCGCAAACGTCACCAACATTGCAAGATCCACAACTATATATGTGATATATCCTGGAAGAGGTTCCCAGAAGAAATTTAAGCTTCTCTGTTCTCACATATATAGTTGTAGATCTTTGCAATGTTCGTAACGTTTGCAATGTTGGTAACGCACTTGCGGCCCTCGCGAGGCGAACCGTTGAAGCATGCAGGACTTAGGTTTAAATGAGCACCGAAAGTGCTCATTGAACTGCGAGCCTCGCAGGACTTATTGGCAGTGCCGAAAAACATAACACTCTGCCGCTGACCGCGAGGTACCCAGTTTTTTCTAATTTAACAGCCAAACTTCAATTTGCGGAACTCAAAAAACTCTAAAAACAAACAAAATCATTTAAAAAAAATTACAACACACTCACACACAGCACAGGGGGAGAGCCAGGAAGCCTGGGAGTGAGGTTGCAAGCGAGTTTGACCCATATGTCCTGTTTTTCGGCAATCGAAAATTGGCTAATTTGTTCCCCGTGTCTGCCACAGTTTCCCTTGTATCTTCTACTTTTGTGTTTTAGAAGAAATGTTGCTTTTTTTTAAAGGTAAATAAAAGTTTGAGTAAGCACAAAAAAATATAAACATTTTAGAAAAAAAAAACACCTATTTCGTGTCACTGAATCAAATTTGATTCTGAATAGGTGTTCTTTTTCTAAAAGTTTTGTAACTTTATGTGCACCTAGGCGTCTATATTGTCTCATGACTGGCAATTTTTTACCAATGAAAATTCCATATACCTTTCACTGCAGGTAATAATGTTTCATCCATTGTAGATTCTAACACGTGTGAGATGGCCAATTTAATCTAAATGAGGATATTTTGCTCTCAACATTGAATAGAAGCAAAAAACTGCAGTTGTATTGAGTTGGACGAGCAGACACTTCAGACTCTGAGTCTTCCTCCTCAGACTCAGGGTCCAAAATAGGCTGAGAGGAATTATGAGATTTTTCTTTAGTTGGGCAATATGCCATTATTGCCTTATTGTGAATATTCACATTGTCATATTCCTGAGGGGATATATCTGGTAACATCGCTATGTTTTTAGTTGGCTTAAGTATGCAAGATATAGTATTTTCTTAATAGTTAAAATATTCATAAACTTGTCTCTCCGTACATATTTGTGTATACTTTGCATATTTATTTATATAAATTTTTACTTTAGGTAGTTAAATTATTATGCTCTCAGAATCTAGCCCCATGAATATGGAAATTACTTGTAGTTCTTTATTCAGACACACTCCTGCAGCGGTTATTCTTGTCCCAATTATACGAAATTTCAAGTTGTGCTTCAATAAAATATTATGAGTTCAATCCCTAGATAGTTATTTAAAATAAGATTTTCAGAGTAGCAGTAATATCAAACCACAATCTTCTTTCTTAGGTGTAATAGGTATATTGTACCTTTTTTGTCATTGAGAATCTGAAGATCACTCACACTTGTCAGTACTGAGGAATCTTAGCTTAATATCCTATTGCATGGAATGCAAATAACCACTAGGTGGCAGTATATCCTTTAAGAGCCTCTGTTTATGTGACCAACACTTTTAATGACAAATCTGAACTGTAGGATATCCCTGTTTGTTATGGACTTCACCAATGTCCAATGAAAAAAAAAAAATATGTATAGTTTCTGTTCTTACTGGACTAATATTTTCTTGAATTGACAAATATATATATATATATATATATATATATATATATATATATATATTTTTTTTTTTTTTTTTAATATTCACATATTTACAATTTTTAGATTTAATGTCCTTTATTTCTGATAAAAAAGAGATTCTGTTGCTGTATACTTAACTTTTCTATATGTTTGTCCATTCATCTTCTAGTCTCCCACCTTGCCACTGATTCTTAAATAGTTTCCCGCCTTTTTCTTTGAGCCTGTGGTAGCTGCTGAAATCTCTGCTTTCCCTGCTCCCACACCATCCGCATGGTTTATTTTACTTGTAAATCCCATTGCTGCTTCTATACTTGATCCTGTTACCTCGTCAGTGACGGTTATAACAGTCCGCTCTGCTCCATGTCAAAAAAACTCCAATCTCCCAGACAGTGGGTGTAGAGGACTTCCCCCCACTTCTGTCCAACCGTGTTACAGGAGCACTTGACTTCGACTTACAGAGGCACAATAGGAAATCTCAGAACCAGCAGATTGCTGGAGTGCTAAGTTAGATAAGAGGCCTCAGTCGAGTGCCAAAATGTTCTCTGATTACTGCATAAATATTATATACTAGCAACGTGCCCGTCAAAAATGATGGCACTAAAATTTGAAGCCTGGCAATGCTGTTTGCCACAAAATGCAAGCCCCCCCCTAACTTGAAGGCCGCGCTCATGGCAAGCCTCCCCCCCCTACTTTACTGTCCTCCCAAAGGCGCTAATCGCGGGCTTCGCCACTCATTGCAGGCCGAGGCATGCGCTGCGCGATTGCGCAAGCTTTAACTTTGTGACTCATGGCGGAACCCGCGTTGAGCACCTTTGGCACTCATGGCGGCCCTCCCCATACCTGGATGAAGACATATTACGTCTTGCGAGTAAAATATACAGTCTAATCAACACTCCTTAACCTGACCACTATGCAATAGTATGCCTATATACTTTTCTATCTACCAATAGACGTAGAAGTATCATTGTAATTTAATAAGATTGAAATATCACGCATAAGAGAGATCCTCATACTATTACCAAAGGAATCTGTAATAAATTGATTTTAGGTATTTTTAAGTTGTGTTTAATTTGCGTGGCTGTCCTTTATATACCAATAAAAGTTTTGTTTTTAGAAATTAACACTTTAGTTGTCATAGTACTATAATTGTAGTGTGAATCACTAGTGGGACCTAGTATCCTAGACAAACTTTCATAATATCAACAATAGCCAATATGGATGTCTCAGAGTTACTTGTATACACAAGTAAGATATCTTAATGGCTAGGCACCAAAAAGGGATCAAGTGCCAAATCAAAGAGAAATGCAGACAAAGGGCATCCTTGACAGGTGCCCTTTTCCAATGACTGTTTAAGATAATTTAGTAAAAAATTGTATATTTGCGTGCGCATTTCGATGTCTAAAATTAAGTTTAAAAACATCTAAAACAGTTCATTTGTGTATATGGTGGAGGGCTTCTATCCCTCTCTTGGCCACCATAAGTTAATTGATGTTGAAGTTAATTTAGAAATCTCAGACTGAATTGCTGTCTTTTCAAAACTTCAAAAAAATATTTAGACAATACAATGTGAAATTCGTTATTAGCGTCAATATAGTAAATTAATTTTGAGTTATCTGAAAAGTCTCTGGTCTTTTCCTTATACTTGTTTCTGTATATCTTCCCATAGTAGATCCAACGTGTTCCTCTGATACAAGGGATAAAATTAATTTTAATATGTTTGCCGAAACCTTATTTAGTATTTTAAAGTCAATATTCAAAAGAGATAGATGTCTATAGGAAGAAAGGATGCAATATTCTAATTGTAACTAAATCAGTGGGCTGGGATATTGTTTATAGTACGTATTGTAAAGCTCTGTAAGATAATAAGACACATTATCCCTCAATAGTTTTGTAAAACTACTATGGAGGCCAGCTGGATGAGAAGCTTTATTGTTTAAATGTTCATTTACGTTACTGATTTCAGCTTCCATGAGTGATGCATTTAAAGATTGCTTCTTTGAGTCTGTCCATCATGGCAATGTTATATGTCTGTAAAAAGGATGACCTAGCATTTGGGCTGTAAAGGTTAGCCTGATATATATGTTTGGTAAAACAATAAGTAAATGTGACTAATTTGTCGCAGTGCATGCACTGCCATTATCATACTTGATATTAGTTATTAGTGGTTGAAGTGTTGATTAAGCCAAAAATTAGCTTGGATTGTTGGCTTCTTCATAATATTTCACTGATGTGTAATTAATTTTCAGTTTGGTGGCTTCATGAGGGCCTCCTATGCCAATTTTGTTTCTTTTGGAAGTTGTCAGTTGGGAATTATAGAAATACGCTGGAAGATCATTTATGCCACAGCCAGTCTTCTGCTTAAGCTATGCAGTTTTTATTTTGTATTTTTATGTGCCATATGTACCACATATGTTATAATATGTCCTCCTGACTTTATTCATCTCAGCACCAGCAATTCGGGACATCAGTCATGGAGCAGCAGAGAAATCACATCACACCATTTTTTAGTTTAGCGCATGACTGGCCACTTTTTTATTTTTTAACACTGATATATCAAACACAAAAAGATCTCACCCACACCCGTTCTGTTTAAGGAGGTCTGAATTCTTCATGTGACCTCACCCCGTCACCAGCCACAACCCCCCCAGCCACAACCCTCTCCCATCGCCAGATACACAAGAGCTTGTGTTATCTGGTCAGGTCACTTCAGATACCAGACCTCTGCAAGGTGAAGCATATCACTTTATGACTATACCAGACTAGGGAGTAGAGAAATATCTGGGAATTCCACATCAGCACCACAAGTTTCTGCTTAGTGTATTCCCCCATATCATCCTCCAGTGCCCCCTCTGACCAAACAACCATTCCAGGTGGCCATAATTCAATTTCCTGCAGATTTAACTATTTTTTTGTCACACTAACACTCATGGCAGAAAGTGTAAGAGTCCCAGATAACAGTGGTACATGCAGGGAGTCCCATTATGGCCCCAAAATCAGTCATGACAGCTAGCCCCCCTTTTAAATGCAGAATCCTGGTGTCCATCTTTCAATCAGATGGGTGGCGGCATTCTGAGGCTTAGAGATACAATTCAAGGAGAAAAACATTCTGGGGTTCCCCATTTTCCTGCGGCTGCAAGGAGAACAAGCAGTGGAGTGTGCTGGAAATGCCATCCCAGTGGATCTCTCTTTGTACTACAATGCATCTTGAAAGTTCAAATAAGGGTAATAGCCACCCCCCATCCTGTATCCAATCCTGAGCAATAATTCAATCTGCCCTGCTGAAACAGGAGTGCCACCCAACTCCATTAATGCAAACTAAAAAACTATTTCCCCCAGGCTTCCTCCTGCACTGGCCCTGATTCTGGGTATGCAGGGCAGATTTTTGCCATTATTTTCTTGTAGACATTCTGTGAGAGAAAACAATTCTTGTGGTGACCCCAGCACAAACCCCACAGCCCAAGTCAAGTGTTTCTCCTTGGCTATTAGTTAAAGAGCACAGTCATATTCCTTTGGAACAAAAGCAAACTATGAATCCAGTGGGTACCCTGCCAGCTGGATCTGCTGGCTGGCCGCACAGATCTGGGCCTCTTCTGCAGCCTCCACTCCCCTAGGTTGAAACATGGGTAGGGAACTGTACTCAATTTTCCCCTACACCACGGTCTGGCCATGGTACCCCGCTCACCTGGTGCAACGTTCTGGGCATGAGACTCTATTTATATCTCTCCTTGGGCCACGGTCAGGGTGCTGCTGTGCACCAGCTCTGCTTGCTTGGCCCACAATATAGAGTGCTTTCCCAGTCTAGTTTATTGGCTTGGTCTCTGTCCAGCATAATCTCCCTGCTCTGATCCAGACTTTTCCTTGGGCCATTCATTTTTTCCTGTCTTCCCCACTACCTTGATGTTGGCAATGGTGGCCCCACCACTTCAATAGGGCTGCACCCCCTGGTCTGCCACGCTCCCATGGCTGCTTGCTGAGTCTGTCTCTTGAACTGTGGCTGGCTTACTGACATTTGTTATTAGCTGAAACCCCATGCTAGGTACACAGTACATACTTGTTTTTTTTCAACAACCCAGGAGCATGGTAGTTCCCTTCCAGACCCTTAACCTGGCCTGATATCAAAGTGTGAGTCCCATATTCTATTTCTTCTTGTATGTACACTGTATAGTACAATCCTCACCTGGCCCAACCATAGAAAAAAAAATGAGCTTAGCCTGGCCCATTTGTACAACCACATTGACACAGTCCTGGTCAGAATTCATAACATTATCTCCCCAGACTCCTTGAGCATAATTCTTTTATTTTTTATAATACAAAACAATACAATTTATACAATTCACATTGCAGCTCAGATATTCATATTATCACCAAGGTTACTAAACAATTCAAATTAGGTGTAAACTACCAGGCCATTTAAGTATTATCCCACAGATATTTCAATCCATTATATACCATCAATTCTACTCAATAATACTTTATCAAATTCCCTACAACTAACTACAATATTGACATAAAATTTAAAACTAACAAGACATAGAGCAAAACCCAAATATAACTTAAGTCAAAGATGCCCCATTTGATCCAGGAATGAATCAAACTAGCTTTTTCATTCATCCCAATCTTTAACATATTTCTTCCATAATTTCCATTTGGTTAAAGGCCACCTAGATATTCCTATTTCATAAAGTTATTTTTCTAAATGGTAATTTTTTTTTACAGCCAACTTAATTTCATTTCAGCTTGGAACCCAGGTAGTTTCCATTTACGAGCTAAAAGTAGTTTAACTGAGCACATTATCTGAAGAATAAGAGATTTCATTTCTATAGAAAGGTTATCTGGGATAGATAATATGTAGCAATGCAACTTCTGGAGCTATTAAAATGGGTATTTTAGTTATCTCAAAGTTTTACTCCCACCAGAGATGAAAGCACGTTCCCCTTAGTCCACAATTCCTCCAGCAAGCATCATTTTCTGATTTACAAGCAAATTTTGACAGTGTAACAGGGATTAAGTATCATCTATTCAACGCCTTAAAGCATATTTCCCTCATTAATTTTTAATAGATTTATCTGTAAATTCCATTGCTTTAAACCACCGTTCAGCAGGCCAAACTTTGCCAATATCTTTTTCCAAAAGCTCTGTTTTTGTCGTTCTATCAATTTCAAGCTAGTTTTTTAAATATTAAAACATTTATATATTAATTTAAAAAATTTCAAATATTGTATATTCTCTATCTTGTTTTAAATTAAATGTAGATACTAACAGCACAGATTGCAGTCTATAATAATCCAGCCAAATGTGCCAAATTTCTCTTGTAACTCCTCAAAGGACGCCAATTATTTATTAATATATAAATCTCCCAACTAATTCATATTCCACTTAGTCCATAGATTCAAATTATAGAAATTAAACATTTTCATCTAAGAGAGACACTGGAATAAGGGGACTAGGAAACAGTGCTAACTCCCATTTGTGGTTAAGCTTAATCCAATATTTCCAATATTTTTTTATTATTGTGGCTCCATCCCTAATTTTCCCTTTTAGGATTGTGTTATGCCACATTAAATCTCTAAGATTATCATTTCGTAAATTATGATTCTTTATCTGGTTCCAGACAGAAAAGCTTTTAGATTAATTCAATTTAATGACATGGGAGATCATGGTTGCGTCATTGTAAATCTTAATACTAGGATATGCTAAGCCCCCCCCATCAAATCTTCTCGAGATAATTGAAAGTTTCACTCTAGATTTTTTTCCGCTTGTGAATTAATTTGTTAATTACATTTTGAAATTGTTTAATCCAATAATTTGGAAGGGGGATAGGTATGTAATGTATTAGGTAATTAAAGTACCGTAATAACATTTTGGAAGTATAGTCATCCTGACTGCAGCTATCCTACCAGAAAGAGAAAGGGTGTTATTCTTCAAAGATAAAATGTCTCTATGAGTTTATCGTATATGTTTTTAGAATTTGCTGGAATAATTTGATGTAAATTATTATTAAATTAGATACCCAAAGGAACAACTTTATTCTTACCCCAGTTAAATGCATATCTTTCTTTCAGTTCTTTGGTTGTTGAGTAAGATTGATAAGCATAACATCAGTTTTTAAAGTATTTAACTTATAATAGGAGACTTGGCTGTAATTTTCAATTACATGTTGTAAACCATTTATCAAGCTCATTGGGTCAGAATTATATCATCCGCAAACAACATAATTGGGATTCATTTATCTAGAACTGAATTTTATATTATTGCTATTATTTGGGAATATAATTTAATATCTGTATTTAGAAGGGAAATCGGACGATAATTTTTGCAATCTGTCCGGGACTTATCAGATTTACGGATATGAACAATTATCACTTCTAACATCTCTTGTGGCATTCCGCTTTCCAGTTTTATTTCATTAAATAAATTTTTAAGATGTCTTGCTATACAGGATTGAAAACGTATATAATAATAGTTTACAACTCCATTAGGACCAGGAGCTGTATGAATTTTCAGTTTGGAGATTGCAGAAACAATTTCCCTTCCGATATCTCTTGATCTATAGTTTCCAATTCAGCTATAGATAATTTGGTTAAGTCAAATTGGTCCAAGAATTTCCCAATTTCTTGAACTGGTGGTTTGACAACTTTTTTATTACTTTCCAGTAATAAAAAGTAGTAATTTAAGAAAGTATTACCTATGTCTAGGTTTAGTAAAAATGTTGCCTATTCATAGAAATTCTCTTATTTTGTTTATCAGCTAACAGTTTACCTATTTTATTCCCATGATAAGAGTTTTTTGTTTTTTTTTGTAAGGCCCATAGAGATTTATCTGCTTTTGTAGTTATATAGTATTTAAGGTTGAAAAAAGACTTTCAGTCCATCAAGTTCAACCTTTTAAGATCTCCTCTGATCTGCAATATGCGGATTAACTATTAATTAATAAGTTGTATTAAAAATAAAAAATAAATCAATTTCCTCCTGATCCCAGACACCGGCGGTCGGACTTCTCCCTGGATCAATACTGCCTCTCTAATCATCCATGATAACCCTGAATTCCCTTTTTAATTAGAAATAAATCAAGTCCCCTTTTAAAGTTATCTATCGAATCCACTGTCACCACCTCCTCTGGTAGAGAATTCCACAGATTAACCCCCCTTACTGTGAAGAACCCTTTTCGTTCTTTAAGGTGGAATCTTTTTACTTCTAACCTCAAGGGATGTCCTCTTGTCAGTTGAAAACCTCTTGGCACAAAAATCTCCCTTGACAAATCTTTATACTGACCCTGAATGTATTTATATAAGGTAATCATATCTCCTCTTAGACGCTGTAACGGAACCCATCACTGTTTTATGATTATTATGGTTAAAATATGATCCTACTGTTATACTGCATGTATGTTGGTTTATGCTCTGCAGAATATTGGCCCAGACTAGTGCAGACCTTGGCATGGGAGATAATCCTGTTACAGATAAGGAAGTCTATTGTATAAAGTGTTTTCATTCTCAGATAAGAACAAAGAAGGATGATCTAATTAATGTCTGATTGTATCCAAGTTGCCAGGTAGCCTCAGGGAGGTGTGACTCACCTATTGTCCCTCTATGTGTATTGTGTGGCCAACTATGGGGAATATGTGAAATGTCTGTGTGTTATGTGTAAAAGATACTTTTACTAACTTTTGAACCCCTGGTCTGATTCATGCCATTTTTTAATATGTTGTTCCCCTGGGTGAGAGCTATTGAACGGTGCTGGACTTAAAGGTGTACCCCCTGTTTTTGGGGTACATACAGAATGTGGTTAAAATTGTGTCTGTTTTAATTGTGCTACCTGTTATCTGAGGGGAGGAGACGTGGGGGTTGAACCATGTATATAATTGGCTGTTGTGATAATTATGTGGGTGTAGCCCTTCAGAGGGCACCATTGCATAAAAGGAGGTCCCCTGTCATTAAAGACTACTACTTGACCCTTCAAAACGTAGCCTCGTCTCGTTATTGGAGGGGATCGCTATATCATACTGGGGATTGCTATGCTTTTGCATACTCCCTTGAGCTGTAACTACTGAACGCTTGTTCCTGATGTGCTCTCCTTGGAGGAGAGGTCTTCTCCACACGATCCTGGATGCTGGAGATTCATACAGGGTGGAAGGAAGACGGCGCGGCTCCAGTTAAGCTACGGCAGTTCTGAAGTCTGTGGTAGTGTGGTGTCCAGTGCGGTGCTTGTAGGCCTCGATGCAAACTAGGACGCGTCCATCAACGGAGGTACCCGGTCGGGGGTGCCAGGAGATCCGTTACAGATGCCTTTTTTCTAGAGAAAATAAGTTTAATTTGGTTAGTCTTTCTTCATAACGTAGCCCCTCCATTCCCCTTATTAGTTTTGTTGCCCTCATCTGTACCTTTCCCAGCTCTAAAATGTCCTTTTTATGAAGTGGTGCCCCAAATTGTACTCCATATTCCAAAAGAGGGCATACTAGAGATTTGTATAGTGGCAGAATTATATTTGCTTCCCTGGCTTCTATACCCTTCTTAATACATGCTAATATTTTATTTGCCTTTGCAGCTGCTGCTTGGCTTTGAGCACTGTTACCTAGGTGGTTGTCCACAAGCACTCCCAAATCCCTTTCAATATCTGATACACCTACATTAGTCCAATCGGAGTATGTTCCATTTACAACAACCCTTTGCTTCCTGTCTTTTAGCCAGCTCTCAATCCATGAGCAGATATTTACTGCAACTCCTGTATCTCTTAGTTTGCACAATAGTCTCCCATGTGGCACTGTATCAAAAGCCTTTGCAAAATCCAAAAAGACTACATCCACTGAGTTGCCTTGATCCAGGTTCCTACTAACCTCCTCATAGAAACTAATTAGATTTGTTTGACATGACCTATCCCTCATAAATCCATGTTGACTCCTACATATAATCCTGTTCAAATAGACATATTCTTGTATATTATCCCTTATTAACCCTTAAAAAAGCTTCCCCACTACAGAAGTGAGGCTCACTGGTCTATAATTCCCCAGATTTGCTCTTGCTCCCTTTTTAAATATAGGTATCACATTTGCTTTTCTCCAGTCATCTGGTAGAGACCCTGTGTTGAGTAAATCTTGAAAAATTAAATATAATGGTTTGGCTATTACAGAATTCAGTTCCCTCAGTACCCGTGGATGTATTCCATCAGGACCCGGGGCTTTATTAACATTTATTTTTTCCAAACTCTTTTGGATTACTTCCTGTGTTAACCAATTATTTGGCAAAGGTAGTGCAGCCCCATTATGTTGCCGTGTCCCAACCACTCGTAGCTCCCTTGTGTATACCGAAGAAAAGAACCTATTTAGTTCATCTGCCTTTTCCTGGTCACTAATTTTCAGATGGCCTGTGTCACATTCTAATGTTCCTATAGCTTCCTTCCTCGCCTTCTTCTCATTAATATACTTAAAAAATATTTTAGGATTAGAGTTACTCTCTTTTGCAATTAATTTTTCATTTACTATTTTAGCCAGTCCCTTTTGCAAGCCTTGTTGATTTCCTTGTATTCATGTAAAGCAGTCTCTGTCCCCTCTTGTTTGTATAATTTAAATGCCTGTTTTTTACTCTGTATCTTGATCTTTAAATCATTGTTAAGCCACATTGGATGGGATTTACTCCTTTTACTTTTATTCCCACACGGTATATGCCGATGTGTATGTATATTTAGTAAGGATTTAAATGTTGTCCATTTATGTTCAGTATTTTTTACCTGCCAGTTCTCTGTTCCAGTCTATACTTTGTGTTGCTGCCCTTAGACCGTTAAAATCTGCCCTTTTTAAAATTAAGAGTTTTCAATGGCCCCTTAAAATTTAGTTTTTTTTAATTCAATCTCAAATGAGACTGTGTTGTGATCACTGTTTCCCAAAGGTTACCCTATTCCAACATTTGATACTATATCAATATTATTTGTGATGAGTAAATCTAAGATAGCTTCATTTCTAGTAGGCTCTTGTACAACCTGGGCCAGATAATAATCCCTGAGTGTACTCAAGAACCTGCTCCCCTTAGATGAACTGCTGGTCTCATTTATCCAGTTTATTTCAAGGTAATTAAAATCTCCCATTATTAGAACCCATGCTTAGCTGCATTTTCAATCTGTAACAATAATTGTATTTCCTCACTTTCAGCTATATTTGGGGGTTTATAGCATACTCCTACTAATATGCTTTGGGAATTTGTTGCTCCGCTATTTAACTCTACCCACAAACATTCAGCTTTATCACTAGGTCCACCATAAATATCTTCTCTGACTATAGGCTTAAATTCAGGCTTAACATACAGACAAATCCCTCCTCCTCTTTTACCATTGCCTCTATCTTTCCTAAATAGGTTATAACAATCCCTATTAACAGTCCAGTCATGCGATTCATCCCACCACGTTTCAGTAATGCCTATTACTGACGGCACAGATTTTTTACACTTCTTTATGGTAGCTAGTTCAATAAAAAGATCTCTCAGGATTTTTCCTCCATTGTGCTTGTAGTTTTATAGTTCCTTGCAAAAGTATTCACCCCCCCCCCCCCCCCTTGGAATTTTTCATGTTGCCTCACAACCTGGAATTAACATGGATTGTTTGAGGATTTGCATCATTTAATTTACAGAACATGCCTACAACTTTACATAGTATAGTTACATAGTAATTAAGGTTGAAAAAAGACTTTCAGTCCATCAAGTTCAACCTGTTAAGATCTCCTCTGATCTGCAATATGCGGATTAGTTCTTAATTAAATTATTGATTAAATAATTATTAATAGTATAGTATTGGAGAATGAATAAAGAGTTAGTCCATCAAGTTCAACCTTTTTAGATCTCTATTGATCTTTTTAATTTGGACTATTTATTATTATTGTTAATTGTTAATTATTGTTAATTGATCCAGAGGAAGGCAAACATAAAAAAAAAAAAAAACATTGAAACTTTGCCAATTGTCTCATAAGGGGAAAAAAAAGCAAAATTCCTTCCTGACCCCAGAAACTGGCGATCAAATTTCTCCCTGGATCAATATTCCTTGCAAGTTATCTAGGATAGCCTTGAATGCCCTCTTTATTCAGAAATATATCTAACCCCTTTTTGAAGTTGTCTATCGAATCCGCTGTCACCACCTCCTTTGGTAGAGAATTCCACAGTTTAACCACCCTAACTGTGAAGAACCCTTTTCTTTGTTTAAGGTGAAATCTTTTTTCCTCTAACCTCAAAGGATGTCCTCTTGTCAGTTGAAAATCTCTTGCTACAAAAAGTTCACTTGACAAAGCCTTATATTGACCCTGGATGTATTTAAATAACGTAATCATATCTCCTCTTAGATGCCTTTTTTCTAGCGAAAATAAGTTTAATTTTGCTAGTCTTTCTTCATAACTTAGCCCCTCCATTCCCCTTATTAGTTTTGTAGCCCTTCTCTGTACTTTTTCCAGCTCTAAAATGTCTTTTTTGTGAGGTGGTGCTCAAAATTGTACTCCATATTCCAAATGAGGGCGTGCTAGAGATTTGTATAGTGGCAGAATTATATCTTCTTCCCTGGCTTCTATACCCTTCCTAATACATGCTAATATTTTATTTGCCTTTGCAGCCGCTGCTTGGCTTTGAGCGCTGTTACCTAGGTGGTTGTCCACTAGTACTCCCAAATCCCTTTCAATATCTGATACCCCTAGATTTGCTCCATTAAGATTATAGATTGCTTGGCTATTGTTCCTTCCCAAATGCATAACCTTACATTTATTTGTATTAAATCTCATCTGCCATTTAGCCGCCCATTTCTCTAATTTATGCAAATCCTTTTGTAGGGAAAGTACATCATTATCTGATTTTATTACCTTGCACAACTTAGTGTCATCAGCAAAAATGGAGACACTACATTCGAGTCCTACTTCAATGTCATTAATAAATATGTTAAAAAGGAGAGGACCCAATACTGAGCCCTGAGGAACCCCACTTATCACATTAGACCAATCGGAGTATGTTCCATTTACAACAACCCTTTGCTTCCTGTCTTTTAGCCAGCTCTCGATCCATGAGCAGATATTTACTGCAATTCCTGTATCCCTTAGTTTGCTCACTAGTCTTCCATGTGGCACTGTATCAAATGCCTTTGAAAAATCTAAAAAGACTACATCCACTGAGTTGCCCTGATCCAAGTTCCTACTAACCTCCTCATAAAAACTAATTAGCTTGGTCTGACACGACCTTTCCTTCATAAATCCATGTTGACTGCTACCTATGATCCTGTTCAAATAGGCATATTCTTGTATTCTGTCCCTTATTAACCCTTCTAAAAGTTTCCCAACTACAGAAGTGAGGCTCACTGGTCTATAATTCCCCGGATTTGCCCTAGATCCCTTCTTAAATATAGGTATCCCCTCTGCTTTTCTCCAGTCATCTGGTAGAGACCCTGTAGTGAGCGAGTCTTTAAAGATTAGATATAATGGTTTGGCTATTACAGAACCCAGCTCCCTCAGTACCCTTGGATGTATTCCATCAGGACCTGGGGCTTTATTAACATTTATTTTCTCCAACCTCTTTTGTATTTCTTCCTGCGTTAACCAATTATTTAGTAAAGGTAGTGTAGCCCCATTATGTTGCAGTGTCCCAACCACTGGTACCTCCCTTGTGTAAACCGACGAAAAGAACCTATTTAGCTCATCTGCCTTTTCCTGGTCACTAATTATCAGATGGCCTGTGTCACATTGTAATGGTCCTATCGATTCCTTCCTGGCCTTCTTCCCATTAATATATTTATAAAATATTTTAGGGTTAGTCTTACTTTCCATTGCAACTGACTTCTCATTTTCTATTTTAGCCAGTCTAATAGCCCTTTTGCAAGCCTTGTTGATTTCCTTATAGTCACATAAAGATGCCTCTGTTCCCTCCTTCTTGTATAATTTAAATGCATATTTCTTTTTCCTCATCATGATCTTTAAGTCATTGTTAAGCCACATGGGATGTGATTTACTCCTATTCATTTTATTTCCACATGGTACATGCTGATGAGTATGTTTATTTAGTAAGGATTTGAATGTTGTCCATTTATTTTCAGTATTCTTCCCTGTAAGTTCTTTGTCCCAGTCTATATGTTGTATTGCTGCCCGTAGCCCATTAAAGTTAGCCCTTTTAAAATTTAGAGTTTTTGTTGGCCCCTTACAACTCTGTTTTTTGTATTCAATCTCAAATGAGACTGTGTTGTGATCACTGTTCCCCAAGGGTTCCCCTATTTTTACATTTGATATTATATCAATATTACTTGTGATGACTAAATCCAAGATGGCCCCATTTCTAGTAGGTTCTTGTATTACCTGGGCTAGATAATGATCCCTGAGTGTACTCAAGAACCTGCTCCCCTTAGATGAGCTGCTGGTCTCGTTTATCCAGTTTATATCAGGGTAATTAAAGTCTCCCATTATTAGAACTTGCCCATGCTTAGCTGCATTTCCAATCTGTAACAATAATTGTATTTCCTCACTTTCAGCTATATTTGGGGGTTTATAGCATACTCCCACCAATATGCATTTAGAATTAGCTCCTCCACTATTTAGCTCAACCCACAAGGATTCAATGATGCCGTTAGTGCCAGCATAAATATCTTCTCTAACTATAGGCTTAAATTCAGGCTTAACATAAAGACAGATCCCTCCTCCTCTTTTACCATTTCCCCTATCTTTCCTAAATAGGTTATAACCATCCAGATTAACAGTCCAGTCATGAGATTCATCCCACCATGTTTCCGTAATGCCTATTAAGCCCCATTTTTCTTGTACTGCTAATATTTCTAGCTCATCCATTTTCCCAGGCAAACTTCTTGCGTTTGCAATCATACACTTTATGTTGCTATGGCTCTGCTGATGTGAAGTGCCTGCCACTGTATTTGAGGCCCCTATTAATATCTCCCTACTTTCTATTGTAACCCTCCCCCCTTCTCCTCCCCCATGGGTAAATAATTCATCCCTTTCCCTCTCTACCCTATTTACCCCAATACTTCTATATAGTCCCTCCCCCCCACCTACAAGTTTAAAAACTCCCCCAGCCGTTCTACCATCCTATTCCCTAGCACAAAAGCGCCCTCATCGTTAAGGTGCAATCCATCCCTGCTATAGAGATTGTACCCAAGAGAGAAGTCAGCCCAGTGCTCTAAAAACCCAAAACCCTCTGCACTGCACCACTTTTTTAGCCACGCATTAACCTCCCTAAGCTCCTTCTGCCTCCCTGGGCTAGCAAGTGGCACTGGTAGTATCTCAGAAAATACTACCTTGGAGGTCCTTGCTTTAAGCTTATTCCCTAATTCTCTAAAATCATTCTTTAGGACGCTCCATCTTCCACTAACTTTGTCATTGGTACCAATGTGTACCAAGACCGCCGGTTCATTACCAGCCCCTCCCAATAATTTATCCACCCGATCCACAACATGCCGAACCCGAGCACCCGGGAGACAGCAAACTGTTCGATTGCTGGGATCTGGGTGACAAATTACCCTGTCTACCTTCCTAATAATAGAGTCCCCTACCACCAAAACATGTCTGTTGCTCTGCCTATTCTGCCCTCCCTCTTCTCCAGTAGAGCTGTTCGCCCGGCTGTTAGAGGGAACAGCTCTATCTGGCATTGCCATTCCTGAATGGACATCGCCATCAGTTTCACTCAATCTGGCAAATCTGTTGTTGTTTGCCAACTCAGAACTGGCCTGCCTCCTCCTGTACCCTCTGATTCCCCTTCTAACTGTAACCCAGCTACCTCCCTGGCCATCCTCACTAGCCCCAGCTCCTCCCTCCATACTAGGCCCAGCTAAACTGTGCTCCGTGAGCACCAACTCCCTTTCCAGTGGAGCAATATCGCTAAGTGCTGCAATTCTCCTCTCCAGATCTTCAATTTGAGCTTCCAAAGAGGCAACATGCTCACACCTGTCACAGAGGTATGGACCCTGGATCATCTGTTCCAGTAGTGCATACATTTGACAGGATGTACACTGAATAAGGTTGCCACTGGACTGACTCATAATTATTATTATTGTCTACGAAATTTCAGTGGGAAAAATAAAGAATATAATATAATATATTTATATAAAGTTTTCCTCCTTTGCACTATAAATCTGCCCTCCCTTTTCTTTGAAGGCCCTCCTTTTATTTAAACTCCTAGGCTTTTACTAGAATTGCACTTGATACTGAAAATGTTCGCAAGCTCACAAGTTCCCCTTCTCCGGTTTCTATTAACTTCTGCCTTCTCGCCTGGGCACAATTAGTGCACTCTGCAATTTATCAGCCTTTACTTGTAAGGTAAATCCACTTGTAAACAGGCCCCAAACCAGCTCACAAATCCTTTATCCTAGTTTAACAGTCAAGCCACACCCCTCTCACCTGGGCACACTTAGTGCACTCTGCAATTTATCAGCCTTTACTTGTAAGGTAAATCCACTTGTAAACAGGCCTAAAAACCAGCTCACAAACCTTTTATACAAGTTTAACAGTCAAGCCACACCCCTCTCACCTGGGCACAATTAGTGCACTCTGCAGTTTATCAGCCTTTACTTTTTAAGGTAAATCCACTTGTAAACCACAAACTTTAACAATGTTTTTTTTTATTTTTTATTATTGTGAAGCAAACAACAAATAGGACAAAATAACAGAAAAAGTAAATGTGCATAACTATTCATCCCCCTAAAGTCAATATTTTGTAGAGCCACCTTTTGCGGCAATCACAGTTCCAAGTCGCTTTGGATAAGTCTCTATGAGCTTGCCACATCTTACCACTGGTTTTTTTTACCATTTCTCCTTGCAAAACTGCTCCAGCTCCTTCAAGTTGGATGGTTTGCGCTTGTGAACAGCAATCTTTACGTCTGACCACAGATTTTCTATTGTATTGAGGTCTGGGCTTTGACTAGGCCATTCCAACACATTTACATGCTTCCACTTAAACCACTCAAGTGTTGCCTTAGCTGTGTGTTTGGGGTCATTGTCCTGCTGTAACAAGAAAAGTGGGCAATAGTAAAATGTAAACTTTATTGGTTGGAAAAACCGACGATTAAAACTTTAAAAAGGGAAAGAATAAAAACTGTACAAATACCTTTGAACAGAAAAACTGCAAACCTAATGAACACTGGACAACTGTCACTCATTAAGTGGGGTTTGAGCAGTATTATAAATGAGACACAGAGAGTGTCTATGTATAAGCTTGTAGTACTATGCAACAAAAGGTGTAAATCATTAGAATAGTGGGCCAAACCTTCCTAAATTACCTTGTGCTATAACTATATATCTCTCCCCAGTAACGGTTGTGAAACCTAGTATAACAACATAAGGAAGATATAGGTAGCTTGGTAGTATGCTTCTAAACAACAGATTTCTTTGCATACAAAAAATCCTCAGTTTGGCTCTTAGATCACCAGGTACTTTATTGCCTCTTATTAGGGTACAATGCCCCTATTATTTGAATGATATAGGTATAAATCAACCATTCAAACAATATGGCTCTTAAATGTCCAGATATTGCATTACCTCTTGTTAGAGTATCACACCACACCTATTTTGGTGGTGTAAGCATAATTTGGGCCATTCTGAACAAGCTCACTCTCTGTATACTCGCATATAGTATAACAGCGTCTCCCTGTGCTGGGGAGATTCACGCTGCCTAGTTGCGTCGTGCGTAATAACCTCACGTTACGCTAGCCTACATCCTAACATGTTTCTACGTGTTCAACGTCTTTTTCAAAGGATTGTCCTGCTGGCAGGTGAACCTCCGTCCTAGCCTCAAATCACTCATAGAATGGTACAGGTTATGCTCAAGAATATCCCTGTATTTAGCACCATCCATCTTTCCCTCAACACTGACCAGTTTCCCAGTCCCGGCTGCTGAAAAACCACCACCATGTTTTACTGTGGGGATAGTGTTCTTTGGGTGATGTGATGTTTTGGGTTTGCGCCAGACATAGCGTTTTCTTTGATGGCCGAAAAGTTCAATTTTAGTCTCATCAGACCAGAGCACCTTCCTCCATACGTTTTGGGAGTCTCCCACATGCCTTTTCGCAAACTCTAAACATGCCATTTTTTTTTTTTGCTGAAAGTAATGGCTTTCTTCTGGCCACTCTGCCATAAAGCACAACTCTATGGAGCGTACACCTTATTGTTTCTCTATGTACAGATACTCCAGTCTCTGCTGTGGAACTCTGCAGCTCCTCCAGGGTTACCTTAGGTCTCTGTGCTGCCTCTCTGATTAATGCCCTGCTTGCCAGGTCCATGAGTTTTGGTGGACGGCCGGCTCTTGGCAGGTTTGCTGTTTTGCCATGTTCTTTCCATTTGGTTATGATAGATTTGATGGTGCTCCTGGGGAATCATCAAATATTTAAATATTTATTTATACCCTAACCCTGACTTGTACTTCTCAACAATAGTGTCCCTTACTTGTTTGGAGAGTTCCTTGGTCTTCATGGCAGTGTTCCTGGAACTGTCCAAGAAATAGAGCCTATTTCGACATCTTCAATCTTCCCTAAGGTGTCCATATCCACCAGGAAGTAAGCCAGCCATGAATATGACTGGTGTCTATGGAAATTATATTTGTAGTCCCTCTCTCCATGGTGGAATACCCTCCATGAATCATAAAGATTCAGCTGCATTGATAGATTTCCTATCTAAATCAAGGTTCAAGCACAAATTAAAATCCCCACATACTACTTCAGTGTACTTCAGTACCTATTTGAAAATAAAATTAAAACATTTGTTTTGTCCTTTATTAGGTACATATACATTAAGAACTGTATAGTTTTCATTATTTATAGCGCCTGACCATATTACATATCTAACTTCTGTATCTGTTTGAACATACCTATATTTAATTTTATATGAAATAAGATTGAGGTTCCTCTCATTATTAGGAGGACTCTCAGTCTAGAGACTCCTACAAGGTTTAGTGCAGGGGTCACCAAACTCGGTCCTGGAGGTCCGCACCCAGGCCTGGATTTGAGGATTTCCTTTTTGTGCACAGGTGAGTCAATCAGGATGACTGAAGAAGCAATAGTCTCACCTGTTTGCAGCAAGGATATCCACAAATCCAGGCCTGGGTGCGGCCCTCCAGGACCAAGTTTGGTGACCCCTGGTTTAGTGTCTCATACCTCCCAGCATATATGTTTATTAAAAACATTAGATAGATTGAGGTTCCTTTAGACTTCTTACAGTATGATTAATTATTTGCAGAGGTATATGTACTATCAATAAAGTTGTGAAGCTTTCCAGTCTGCTAATGAGTTTATTGAATGCACAATATATCTTCCTTCTCTTTAAGAAAAAAATAGTAAGTTGATCTTCTTTTAACAGAATGATTCGAACCTTGAACATTTTGAGAAATAATTGTCAAGGTCATAGAAATTTATGGGGGAAATTTCCATAGAGATCTATTAACTACCAAGTTCCTATGTGGTCCACCCTGTGTCAATAACAAATAACATACAAAATACATATGACATACAATATTTACATAATTTCTATATACATCCTGTTGAGGGTTTTTACTTTGCATCTTCCGGAACTGCAACAACCAAATGGAGAAAAACTTGCTGCGGCTCCAGATAGAGCGAGGCATCAATCAGATTTAAGTTGCTGTGATCTGGGCGTGGCTTACGCCTGAGTGTAATTATTTTTGTCCATACCTCCTGGTTGGTAGGGGTCCGGTAACCAGTCCTCTTCAACCCTGTCTGCCTGACAGGGTTCCTCCCAACTGGATAGCCAAATCCCTCCATGGATGCCTCATCCAGTAATTCAACATACTCAGCCTCCAGCTGCAGCTCTTGAATCATGGTCCCAGGAGGCTAATTTGCTGGAACACCTGATTAAGCTAGTCCCAGACCTTGACAGCATTTAAGAAAGAAGTTATTCTGCCTCTTTACTGTCCCCATGATCACCATACACGATCTCCCAGAACCCATCCATTAGCTCCAATTGAAAATAGGGATCCTCTCCAAGGGCACCAACAGACCCTTGTCATACAATTTGATATGACACAAATATTACAATGTTAGTGATTTAATAAAGTTTAATGCGTTGAATGATAAATTTATAGATAAGTGTACAGAATGATGTTTATTGGTATAATAGTGAAATCAAGGATAAACAATTGTAGGTATTTACATTTATTAACTTTCATTTTTATTTAGATCAAAATATACAATCTATAAGATGTATTTTTCAATCTCTTGTAAATGATTGAATAACAATTAGGTTTAACACATTTTATATTCTGTTTAGTACAATATAGAAATCAATAAGAAGTGCATAAAATCTTATCAAGTTTGCTTAGCAATCTGATAACAGTATATATTCAACATAGGAGTTATACAATCCTTAAACAATCTGTTTTAAGACAATCAATATTTTGTTAGTTCAATATATGGATCAATAAACGGTGTATATAATCTTATTAAACTTGGTTAACAATTTATCTTAAAGCAATAAGATTTTGGTCTTAAAGTCTTATCACACTTGGATAAACAATCAAATGTCTATTCTATACAATATATAAGATATTCATACTCAGTGATAAAATGTGTTACCCCCATGAATAGCTCACTCAGGTTTAAGGCCTACAGAGCAGAAGCAATATAACTACTTAGGTTATAATGTATCTACAGCAGGCTAAATAACTTTTGTATATTGGTATTAGGGTATTTACCGGCATATAACACGCACTTTTTCTCCCTGAAAATAGGGGCCAAATGATAGGTGCGTGTTATACGCCGATATTCCTTCCCCCCTCCTCATCCTCAACCTCCCTCCTCATTCTAAACCCCCTCCGCATTCAAACCCCCCCTCCTCAACCTAAACCCTCCTCCTCTTCAACCTAAACCCCCCTCCTCAACCTAAACCCCCCTAAATACCTCCCCCTCACTTACCTGCTTCTGCTCCGGCCTCCGCTCCACTCCTTGACCCGGTGATGTCACATGCGCGCCAGCGCCCCACGTCATTAGCATATACCGGGTGCCGGCACCCGGTATATGCTAATGACATGGCGCGCATGTGACGTCACCGGGTCAAGGAGCGGAGGCCGGAGCAGAAGCAGGTAAGTGAGGGGGAGGTATTTAGGGGGGTTTAGGTTGAGGAGGAGGGGGGTTTAGGTTGAGGAGGAGTTTAGAATGAGGAGGGGGGTTTAGAATGAGGAGGGAGGTTGAGGATAGGGGGGTTGAGGTTGAGGAGGGGGGTTGAGGATAGGGTGGTTGAGGTTGAGGAGGGGGTTGAGGATAGGGGGGTTGCGGAGGGATGATGAGGATAGGGGGTTGAGGAGGGGGTTGAGGATGAGGAGTGGGGATGAGGAGGGGGGTTGAGGAGGGAGGTTGAGGAAGGAGGATGAGGATGGGGGGGTTGAGGAGGGAGGTTGAGGATGAGGAGGGAGGTTGAGGATAGGGGGGTTGAGGTTGAGGAGGGGGGTTGAGGAAGGAGTATGAGGATGGGGAGGTTGAGGATAGGGAGTTGAGGACGGAGGATGAGGATGGGGGGGTGAGGAGGGAGGTTGAGGATGAGGAGGGACGTTGAGGATAGGGGGGTTGAGGTTTGAGGATAGGGGGGTTGAGGAAGGAGGATGAGGATAGGGGGTTGAGGATCAGGAGGGGGTTGAGGTTTGAGGCTAGGGGGGTTGAGGAAGGAGGATGAGGATGGGGGGTTGAGGAGGGGGTTGAGGTTGAGGAGGAGGATGAGGAGGGAGGTTGAGGATAGGGGGGTTGAGGAAGGAGGATGAGGATGGGGGGGTTGAGGAGGGGGTTTGAGGATAGGGGGGTTGAGGAAGGAGGATGAGGATGGGGGTTGAGGAGGGGGGTTGAGGAGGGAGGTTGAGGAGGGAGGTTGAGGAGGGGGGGTTGAGGAAGGAGGATGAGGACGGGTGGGTTGAGGAGGGAGGTTGAGGATAGGGGGGTTGAGGAAGGAGGATGAGGAGGGGGTGGAGGATGAGGATGGGGGGTTGAGGAGGAGGTTGAGGATAGGGGGGTTGAGGATGAGGATGGGGGGTTGAGGAGGGAGGTGGAGGAGGGGGGTTGAGGTTGAGGAGGAGGTTGAGGAGGGAGGATGAGGAGGGGGGTTGAGGATGAGGAGGGAGGTTGAGGAGGGGGGTTGAGGAAGGAGGATGAGGACGGGTGGGTTGAGGAGGGAGGTTGAGGATAGGGGGGTTGAGGAAGGAGGATGAGGAGGGGGTGGAGGATGAGGAGGGGGGTTGAGGTTGAGGAGGAGGTTGAGGATAGGGGGGTTGAGGATGAGGATGGGGGGTTGAGGAGGGAGGTGGAGGTGGGGGGTTGAGGTTGAGGAGGAGGTTGAGGATAGGGGGGTTGAGGAGGGAGGATGAGGAGGGGGGTTGAGGATGAGGAGGGAGGTTGAGGATGGGGGTTGAGGAGGGGGGTTGAGGAAGGAGGATGAGGATGGGGGGGTTGAGAAGGGAGGTTGAGGATGAGGAGGGAGGTTGAGGATAGGGGGGGTTAAAGAAGGAGGATGAGGATGGGGGTTGAGGAGGGAGGTTGAGGATGAGGAGGGAGGTTGAGGAGGGGGGTTGAGGATGAGGAGGGAGGTTGAGGAAGGAGGATGAGGGGGTTGAGAAGGGAGGTTGAGGATGAGGAAGGAGGTTGAGGATGAGGAGGGAGGTTGAGGATAGGGGGGGTTAAAGAAGGAGGATGAGGATGGGGGGTTGAGGAGGGGGGTTGAGGTTGAGGAGGGGGGTTGAGGATAGGGGGGTTGAGGAAGGAGGATGAGGATGGGGGGTTGAGGAGGGAGGATGAGGAGGGAGGTTGAGGTTGAGGATTTTGCTTCAAAGTTCTTTATTTGAACTTTTTTTTTCCCCTGAAATTCCCTTCTTAAAATGAGGTGCGTGTTATATGCCGATAAATACAGTATTTAATTTGTGTTATAGCGTGTTTCTATATATGCAATCAATAAATCAGTTTGGTTGATTGTGTGATTAAAGAAAGAATGTGTTGAGAAATGATAAGTAGCTTTTTAGTATAGGTGTAATTTAATAATTGGTTTTAAAGGAGTTAAATGGTCATAATATTGAATAAAGTCAATCAGACTGTCGCAATGAATATGGCACAGATTGAAATATATTAACACCTACAGTCCAGAATGCAGGTGCTAATTAGTCTTTGTTCTGTGACCACTCCCAAAAAAGGTAACAGAAGGATTGCTGTAATTGGACTAATTTAACTCCATTACAAATAAGAAAGTTAAACATGTTTATAAATTACCATGTATAGGATTTCAGGGTAATGCCTTTTTGTGTATTTAGTTATTTTTCTTTTTAGGAAGAGTTGTGATAGAGTTTGGATATAGACATATATAGTAAGATACTTTAGATAGAATTTAAGGGGGGCACAATTTTATGCCAGAGAGTGACAGCCAGAAGTTAGCCTAGAGAAATAAAAAAAGCAGAAAAAAGCAGAAAAGACCACGATCCTTCTCTCTGCTTATTAGATAAACTATTTCTCTCTCCTCATCACAAGGTTGTTTCCACTAATTACAATAGGTTACTCCCTGTTTGCATGTATAGGCATAATTATGATGTATATGCATAATATGGTGGATGCAAATATGGTGGAGTGGTGTTTGATTTTCTCCCCGCTAGGGAGCAGTGAGGGTACATGTATTAAAATTAATTTATTATAAAATGTATGACCTGTATTCCATATTGTGTCTGCCAACAATTTTTGGTTAGAGACTAAGCCATTGTGCGTTTATCTACACCTGTTGTGATAACAGTTTCAGTTAGAACAATTGGGAATTGAAATAAGATACATATGTCTTAGCACACATTATCTTAATGTTTCACGTTGAAGGTCTTCTGCTAAACATATTTTAAATTGGCTCTCGTTTGAGGGATTTGTTTACTAGATTAGAAATATAGACATACTAGGAAAATTATTTAATCCCTCAGATGTTAAAAGAGTATACCATAAGTATATATGTATGTTTACATCAAAAACGACAAACAATCATATAATGTAGGCAGTAGATGTCTCCTGCCAGTCTGCCAGATTTCTGCCAAGGATACAAGTTCCACAGGAACTGGGGAAAGGCATTTAAGTATCCTTATCTTCTCCTACTTTATCTCCTGAACTATTTGTGTCCGGTTCGCTCTGGTATAACAGCCCTCCACACCTGGAACCTCTTGGACAACTCATCCTTCTCAGCTGCAGATAACATGGGGCCAGGAGCTGGGGTGACCTGCACAACATTCTCACCTCCTCCAGTTCATCCTTTCTCTGCAGGGCTCATCATCTGATCTTAGCTCCTCCATCATGTCCTTTTAGGTAGCTATCATTCTGCTGGTTACCACACTGAGATCCCACCACTGCCAACCAATATGTCACAACCTGGATTTGAGGGCCAAGCACACCCCTAATTCTCCTCCTGTAGCTTATAGGAGCAATCTGCAGGTTGTGACTTTATTCATCTCCACACCAGCAATTCAGGAAATCAGTCATGCTACTGCTCTCTGGAATTTGAGCGATGATGACCAATGCAGGGGGGACAGGGCTCTATGTTCCATTCAGGAATGTAAAATGATCAAAACAAAAACTATTTTTAACCCTTCACCAATCTATCTGTGCAGGCAAGGAATACTGGACTTGCCTAAAAAAGAACAGCTATAGGATAACTGGCCAGTGCAGTGTATTCTAAGTCCACAAGGATGCTGTGCCTATCAATCACAGCATTACTTTATAGAGTCTCACACTGAGCGTGTGCTGCACTCAGCGTTCTGGTACTTACTCATCTGATACTTACTCATGCAACCATCAGTGGAAAGGATAGACAGTATGTAAGATTTAAATCTTTAGATTTTTTCAGCTGTTATTATTGTAATCAAAACATAGATAATTTTAGCATACAGTCTTGTATTTTTCCACATCATGAAGAGCACTTACAGTGAGCTCAGTGGCCCTTTTATTAAGATGATTGAGTTAAGGGGACTTACAGTTTTATTAAAATTAGTATGCTAGTACTATTATGTGTATTGTAGTGTTATAAACCCTGTCTTACCTGTACATAGCCTGAAAGGTAGTCAGAGAGACAGGAACTGTAGACTAATAAGTACTTTGTTTTCCCATGTGATTACACTCACCAATCCTAGCACTTTTTTCAACACAATATACACAGTCGAGTCACATTATTACACAGCTGTGTGCAGCACAGACAGAAGCTAGACAATGTGGCAGTGAGTCAATAAGATGCTGGGGGGTTAGCAAGAGGAGCTGGAGCCATGCAGACTGCAGTGCATCTGACAGCTGCTGAAGAGTGTGGTGGAGGATCCAAACAGTGAACATGGCGATCAAGGTGGTCCTACAGGTGCTCAATGGTGTTCAAGTCTGGGGAATTTAGAGGCCAGGGAAGTACTTGGAAGTCTTTGTCTTGCTTCTCCAACCACTCCCAGACAATTATGACATGTTCCATTATCCTGCTGAAAGATCCAAACCGCTCAGGGAAGACAGTCAACATGTATGGGTATACTTGATCTGTAAAGAGGGATAGATAACTCAATCGGTTGAGAGTGCCTTCTAGATGTATGAGTGGACCTAGACAATGCCAAGAAAACATTCCCCAGACCATAACCCAGCCACCACCAGCTTGTTTTCTTCCAACAATGGTTGCAGTGTGTTTGTTCTCTTGTTTTTCACACCTGACACGCCAATGTCCGTCCAGTCGATGGAGCAGAAACATGACTCATCAGAGAAGGCAACCTTTTGCCAATCAGAAGAGGTCCACTTTCGGTATCATTGTGCAAATTGAAGCAGTTTCTGACGATGAACCCTTGTCCGCTTGGATGCAGTGACCAGCCTTTAGCTTCATAGCCCCGTATGCAACAGGGTTGACTGTACTGTAGTTTTAGACATGTCTGGTAGCCTCCTTGTTTGTTTAGATGGTGAGTTGCTCAACTGTAGCGTGTCATTGGCCCGCACACACCTTCGCACCCGATATTCACCTCCTGAAATCAATGGCACGTGGTGCTCCTCAGATTCCATGCCATTTATTTACAATGTGCCATTTGTCCAGTCATGGTACACTTTAACCACAGCAGCCTGCGAATAGTTCACAAACTGCACTGTTTCAGAAATACTGCCACCCTTGCCTCGGATGCTAATGAGCATCCCCTTATCGAAGTTGGATACATCGCACATTTTACCAATGACAGCGCTGGTTGATATGTTAACAGAATGCCTACATGTCACCTTATATACCCACCAAGCTAGCTATTGACACATACTGTATGTAATTGGCTATGTGGTGCTGACGTCAAAAGTAGGCCATGGTCATAATAATATGACTCAACCATGTAGGGTTCTTGTTTTTAGTGGTTTCAGATGGGGAAGTTTGTTATGATCCATTTTGGAGTCTGCTGTATAAATGAAATCTAGTATAATTTTGTCCTTCAACATTAATTTCAGTTTTTTGCATGTTTGCGTGATAAAAAGCAAGTTGTGAATTCTATGGTACATACAAATTTGTTAACAAAAAACGTAGACTCCAATTGCACACCTAACTAGTAGGTATCGCCTCTCAGGATCTATGATTGTTTGTTTCTTTTATTTCTCATTGTAAACATTTGTGAAAATGAATGAGCACATCCATCTGGCTATAGCTATAGCTCTCTGCTATATTTTTGCACACCCAGTCTTATTAACTTTTCAATATGCCACTTATTGTGAGACTCCTGGAGGAGTGTAAAGTGAGTTTATATTTTTTTTTTTGTGTGACAAACATTTTTTCCTTTTAAGAAGATTTTCCCTAGGATTAATTAATAACATTAGATATAGTAATTTTATCTATCATGAACGTACTTTTAGTAAATAGTTGAAAAATGTGTACTTGCTCTTTATGAGTAGACCTCTTCCAGCGAAGAGGTCCATGGATGGGAAGTGGCGCCAAATCAGGGACATCTGGGGAAGGCCAACTGTAAATAGAAAGGCAAATCACAACACATAATAAACAGTTAAACTGCAACAACAACCCATGGTGCATCACACAAACTTTCTAGAACCATAAGGTCTTAATTTTAGTTATTGGTATTTACCAAAAGAACACCCACCACTCTTTGAAAAATGTTTTAGTAAGCAGAGTATTTTACAACATCCCATGGAAATGCTCTAACAACAGTGTAGATTAATAACTTAGTTGTTTATCAGGAATGTATATGTTGCCTTTATCAAATGTAGAATTGTGTCCCTGTATATTTTGCATATCTATCTATAAACTTGCCAACAATAGCTATTGAGTATGACTGCGCATTAGTCATGCAGGTCAAAAGCCTATCTTCAAGCAGTTTATCTAAATTTAGATCCCTTTCACATGTATATTGAGGATGAATTAGTATGGTTATATGCAAACAAAAAGACAAATCATTAATTTATATAACCAGAGATTTGTTAATTTATGGGGACCATGTCTGATGTAAAAATGTAATTATGCAGGTCAATAGGTTACTCTTATTACATTACACGGATGCCCAGTATATATAATTATATACTGTTATTTATGAAGTTATCACCAATATTGAATAGTTTATTGTGAAAGGAAGTACTTTCACCCTGTTGAGTCAACATCTATCTGCACGCAATTATCTAGATCCATTTAACAAATAGAATAAGAATGAGTAATATATCTACATGATACCAATAAGATTAGAACTTGGTATTTGTTATATTTGTATTCAATGAAAGAGGAACCAATTGTACCTTATTGTACACAATAAGGTTGCTCAGTTGTTGTTTTTGGCGCTCCAAACTTCCTCTGTTTTATTCTTTTCAGAACACCATATTGGTATCATCATATGAAATTCTGAGCTCTACTGCGTTCAGTACTGCAAAAGGTATTTCATTATTAAACAATTTTGTACTGATTTCAGCAAGTTCTTCCCATTTTTTTGTCACAAATGCAGAAAAGTCATGAAATAATCTTCTTTTATTCCCTATATACTCGAGTATAAGCCGAGTTTTTCAGCCCTTTTTTTCAAGGCTAAAAAGGGCCCCCTTGGCTCATACTCGAGTCACTCCCCCCCGTGTTTCTTTCCCCCCCTCTCCTCATTCTATATATCCCTCCTCACTTTTTCCCCTCTAAATACCTCCCCCTCTCCCTTTACTTACCTGCTTCTGCTCCGGCCTCTGCTCCATCCATCTTGACCCGGCACGCATGTGAGGTCACATGCGCGCCACGTCATTAGCATATACCGGGTGCCGGCACCCGGTATATGCTAATGACGTGGCGCGCATGTGACGTCACATGCACGCCGGGTCAAGACGGAAGGAGCAGAGGCCGGAGCAGAAGCAGGTGAGGGGAAAGGGAGAGGGGGAGGTATTTAGGGGGGTTGAGGAGGGGTGTTGAGGAGGAAGGTTAAGGAGGGGGATTGAGGTTGATGGGGGGGGGAGGATGAGGATGGGGGGTCAAGGAGGGAGGTTGAGGAAGGGGGTCGAGGAGGGAGGTTGAGGAAGGGGGTCGAGGAGGGAGGTTGAGGAAGGGGGTCGAGGATGAGGAGGGGGTTGGGGATGAGGAGGGAGGTTGAGGAGGGGGTTGAGGATGAGGAGGGAGGTTGAGGAGGGGGTTGAGGATGAGGAGGGAGGTAGAGGAGGTGGTTGAGGATGAGGGGTTAAGGATCAGGAGGGAGGTTGAGAATGAGGAGGGAGGTTGAGGAGTGGGGTTGATGAGGGAGGTTGAGAATGAGCAGGGGCGTGGGAGGGTGATAAGGGAGGGGGGAAGAGACACAGGGAAGGGGGAGGGGGGAAGAGACACAGGGAAGGGAGAGGGGAGAAGAGACACGGGAGAGAGACGGGACACACAGAGGGCACAAGAGGGACACAGGGGGCAGCACATTTCCCACCCTCGGCTTATACTCGAGACACTCATTTTACCCAGTATTTTGTGGTAAAATAGGTGCCTCGGCTTATACTTGGGTCGGCTTATACTCGAGTATATACGGTAATTACCCACCACACATGTGGTCTGGCCTGCTATTGAGTTGTCGGAATTGCCTTGATAATCTCTTGGTTTGCTGAATCGATGTGCTTGTTCAAGGTTAGGATCCCCAAAGAATAAAGCTTTTATGAGAAACAATGTCAGAAATGGTGCAGAGGTTTGCTTGTAACTGATTACAGACAATCTATCCAAAGTTATTTCTCCTTGCCCCGTTTTTCAGGTCATCATTTATTTATTTTTTGAGAGAATTTTATTTTGTTCTTTCAATTCTTTAAAAATGTTAGTTCTTCAATTTCCAATTCAGCACACAATTCTCACCCCTGTCCATCCAGGTGTTGTGGGAATGTAATTCTCCCATGTCAGCCCACTGATTTTTGCATTTTTCTTTTTGTCATTTACCATTAAAAGTTCAACCACAAGATCGCAACTGGCTAAAGCATCAACTGATTGTATTATTGCAGTCGTGGCAGTGACCTTAATACTGTGTATTGGCAGTGGTTTCATGCCTGCCTGTTTTTTTGTTTTTTTTCTTCTTTCTTTTGTTATGTTGTGGTTTCCCCGGTCTACATATTTATCCACATGTGCCGATAGTATCCTCTCCTTTTGTTATACCTCTACTTGTAGAAACAATGAATGTTGACATTAATATAAACTGAAGATCAACAAGGATTAGAAGTGGTGGATTTTTAAAAGCGGGCACCTTCATGGAAATGCCTATTTGGGGGGATTACTTTTAGTGCAAAGGGTAGTATAGGTACATCTTCGACATAACACATTTATAGCCATGGTCTTATGTAAACTAGAATTGGATAGGTATAATGTTATTACAAAAGAACAAAGAGCCATCTGGCTAGGATTGATGATTTTACCGATAAAACATGACTCTTACTTCCATCCTTGATACTCTGGCATCCATAACCAAATGCAGACGCCCTCGCTCTGATCCATAACAACAGCACACTTCACAAACACAATACATCCAGAGGTACTCTCGCACTGCTGAACAACTATGAAGGAAATCACACACTTCAGCAGATTTCCTCCATTACAAGTTTATGTTGTGCTCCTACTTCTCTACCCTCAACCTTGCCAAACAGCACTATTTGACATCTTTAATATTTACACTGTCCTCTAACCCCAAACGCTTGTTTGCTACTTTCAACATTCTCCGCCGTCAATCACCAGCTCCCGTCCTTTCCTGTCTCACACCTGAAGACTTTGCCAGCCATTTTAAGCATAAATTGGTAAACATTTGTAAAAAAAACCTCTCCTCTCAACATGGATCACACACTCCCTCATCTCAACGAACTGATAACACCCAGCCTTTACCCTTCCCTAATCCCACAACCATTATGCATTCCTTTGACCTTGTAACAGAGGATGAAGTATCCAACCTACCTGTCCTCTAGATCCTATTCCATCACAGCGTATCCCTCCCCTCCCTACCACACTTATCCCTGCTCTCACACATCTCTTCAACCTTTCCCTAAACACTGGCACATTTCCATCACCTTTAAAACAGGACATAATTACACCCATTCTTAAGAAAACCTCATCTGACACTGATTCAGCAACTAACTTCCGCCCTATCTCTCTACTTCACCTGGCTTCCAAACTGCTTGAGCAGCTTGTCTACAATCGCCTTACCCAATTTTTCTCCTCCAACTCTCTTCTTGACACCTTCCAATCTGGCTTCCGACCCCAACACTCTACTGAGACAGCTCTCACAAAAGTCACTAATGACTTGCTCACTGCCAAGTCTAAGGGTCACTGTTCTATTCTACTTCTGGATCTCTCTGCTGCCTTTGGATTAGTAGAGGGTGATCCACTGTATCAAATTCTCCACTCCCTTGGATTCAGAGATACTGCTCTCTCATGGTTCACAACATACCTACAAGATCGAACATTTAGTATCTCCTTCTCTAGCACCTCTTCTTCTCATCACCCTCTGTCTGTTGGTGTACGCCATGGTTCAGTCCTAGGCCCCTTCCTATTCTCCATCTATACATCATCACTTGGCACCCTAATAAAATCTTCTGGACTTCAGTAACATCTCTATGCAGATTACACTCAAATCTACCCCTCAGCACCTGATCTATCTCCCTATCTTCTAGCATGTGTTTCCAACTGCCCCTGAAGCATATCCTCCTGGATGTCCGCCCAATCAAACTCAACATGTCTAAGACCGAACTTTTAATATTCCCACCATCTACTACAATGTCAATTCCTCACATCTCTCAGCAACACCATCATCACTCCCACCTCCCGTGCCTGTTGTCTTGGGGTTTTTGGACCCTGCCCTCGCTTTCATTCCTCATATACAGTCACTAACAAAATCTTGTCTCTTAAATTTAAAAAACATAAAATTCTAATACATACAATCAGATGCCATTTTGACAACTGCAACTCACAATGAATCCCACCGCTAGACTCATCTATCATACTAAACGCTGTCTCCTCTGTCAATCACTCCACTAGCTTCCTGTAGCCTCCAGAATAAAATTTTAAATCATGACACTAACTTAAAAAGCCCTTAACCACATGGCACCCCCTTCTATCTCTGCTCTCATCTTCAAATATTCCCCCACTCAACCTCTAATGACCTTCTTTCCAGGGGAAAAAATAAAAACAAGCTTTTCTGTAACTGCTTGGCATCCTTACAAATTAATTATATAGCCCATCGGATTGTGATTGGGGATATAGATGCATTTCTGGATATGGATTGCATGTATTAGCTACCCTTTGCCTCAAAGTGGCATCAGCTCCACTTTTTTAGTTTGACTAGTCAAATGCCAATTTGTAATGGCATATTACAGAATAAGAATTTTCAATAGCATATGAATGTACTTTTCCCCCAATGTATGAATTTGGTGCTTAAATATGGCATGGGATATTCCTGTTGCAAGCCAGGAGTGGACAACTGTTCATAATATCCATTCTTCCCCGTCTCTGCACAATTTTATAATTTAACCCAGTTTATTCAATTTTCCAGGATAGGCTCTATCATAACTTCCCTGTAATGTGTATAACAGTCCAGGTTCCTCAATGCACCCTCTCTTTACAGTCCCCACTATACTTGCAATTCTTATCCTCCCATGTTCCAACATTGCTCAATGCACTGTTATAACTTCTTGCAGCTCTCCAACAGTGTCAATCCATCTCAGATCTGTCCGGTAGCTGTACGTGTTCCCACAGACTCTGACGCAGGTCGCATCAACACACAAATGAGGCTCTCTCTTCCAATTGATCTCCATTCACTGCTTTGATATTGCAGCCAAAACAGAGTCTCCAGCAGAATACAACAGGAAGAGACACTCACAGCTAATTGTTTTTAGTCTGTCTCTACTGCCCAATTATCAATTTGTAGGACCTGTGAGCAGGGAAGAGTATGTTTGCTCAGTCTAAGCTGACCACATCCACCCAATGAAAAGAGTGTGTAAATCTGGTATTGATAAGATCCCCTTCCCATCAGGAAACAATATAGAACTACATTAGCCCCAGAGAGAGAACCATCTACAGTATTTTTTTGGTCTAGTGCAGGAGTTTAAGCAATGTATATCTTACTCCTACTGCAGTCAGTCCATTGCCTCCATGTCGACTTCTGAACCAGTATATTGTTTTAGAAAGTTAAAGTCCTTGATTGGTCCATTGATTTTAAGTCTATTGTGATTGACTACATCAAAGGACATTACACTAAATATATGTTGTCAGTAAAGTCAAAACACAGTTAAGTAATCTAAGCATGCCTAAGATAAGCATAATGCTAGCTAGAGGCTGAATAAAGTTAAACTTTTAGCTGTGATATGGGCAGACCAGATGGGGCTTTTGGGTCTTATTTGGCATCTAGGTTATAGCACTCCTAAAATGACCTAATGGTTTATCCCTTTGGAATCCAACCAATGGCTCTAGCTCAATTGAACAAGATAGAGTTTACTAGACATTAGCCGAATAAAAGAGGTCATGTCAAATCCTTCAATCCAGTAAACAAAAACCTGCAATGGAGTAATATTAAAAATAAATTAATACATTTCCCAAAGAAGCAACTATACTTCCATTCCAACATGCTTTGTCCAACTAGCAGACTTCTTCAGGGATCCAGGATAGAGAAGACTTTCATTGCAGGTCTCAAACCTTCCCTGTTTCTGGGTGGATAAATCTTGCTGCATGACCTATTTGCATGTATGCAAACAACTCTTGGGGGTAGGGAGGCTCCCGCCATGGACTCCTTGAGCCTTAGGCAGATCAGCTAAACCCCAACAGGCCAAAATGTACATCTTGGTGTATAGATTCTCCCCTTCAGGAGACATGCATGTCCTGTTGGGCCTGAATCACTCTTCTGAATGAGACCAGACTGATATGCTACAGGATATTTATCCCCTGAGAAAGGCACGAGTGAGTCTACAGAGTACGGCTCTGGGGGTGGGTTATTAAGTCTACCGAACACAGCTACTAAGGTTGTTTTGTTCCACATGTTCAGTTTTACTTTGCATGCCAAGTAATAATAAAAAAAAAGTGCATAGGTTGTAGATGCTCAAAATCTGGAAGACAAAAACGAAAACTAGTAAAGGACCATAGAAATCAGATCAGGCAATGGAGGACATCTACATGATCACATCAGTGAATAAAGTAAGTATTTGGATTACTGGATAGGTTATTGATGTTAATGTATGTATTTTGAAGTAGATGGAGGGTAGAGGGGAATTTGTTGGTTAGATAAGCTTTCTGCATTTGACATCTCCCCCATAGGATCAGTAGAAGGCACTCACAAATCACTTTGCAAGCCCTGCTTACCCCTTATGTCTTGAAAAGTAATTTATAACTGGATATCAGTTTGCATGATCTATAACAGTCTGCAACAAAAAAAAAACTCTCTCTGAAAATACTTTATTTCTGATTGCTTACACAACTACTATTTTTTTTTATGTAAATAGACAGTGGTCCATTTACCAAGGAGAAATAGACCAGGAGAGGTGTCTGGGGCATACATATTAACCTATCAAAGGGGTGGAAATGGCAATTTTACCAATAGGAAACAGACCAATTGGACGTACAGACCCTGTACTGCTTAGTATATCTAGCACTTTGTCACGGTTGCATTTTACCTGAACATTGATTTTGCATTTTAGATTATTCATACCCATATATCATTCCTTTTAAAAAGGGGACCTGGGAGACTTGTAGCTCGGGAATTGTAAAAATAACTGTAAGGAAATGCCAAGTTTAATGGGGTTTTTAAAACATCATGAAATTGAAACATAACGTGTAGCAACCCAAAGTCTGTGAATGTATACAATAAAAACACATGCCATATTACATGATCTCAGGCATTTTTTGCCATTACGTGGCAGGTAATAAAAGTACCGTACTTAATATACAAGACGCAAAAACATTTTTATTTTTGTGAAATTAGCAGAATTCGATGTTAAGCTTGTTTTCTCAAACATTGCTTTTATATGCACAATGTACAATAAAATGTTACATATCACTTTTTTCCTTCTAAAAAAGCAGGAATTTGAAAGTGTCACAGTAGGTTTTATATTCAAAACAGAGGCCCCCGTGCTAAATAAAATCGCTTCCATTGAATAAGTGCTCAAGTCACTGCAAAATCAGCTTCTGCATTTAGGACTGTACAGCCTGGCAAGAATTAAAGATCACAGAAAAATTGTTTGTTGAAAGGGATTTTAGTAGTCTGTAACTGTAATAACAAAATCCCTACACACTATAAATGGGATGAACAGGTATGTTGTGACAGCACATTAAAAACAAAATGTAATTCCACTGTATAAATGTGTTGATAATAAGCAAACCTTTTCAAGTCTCGGTCTTACTATATTCTTGTTTGTGAAAATCACAAGCATCTGAAAACACCCTTTTTTGTCATAAAGAAAAATAAGTCTAATTAACTTTAAGAAGTTTGCCAACCGACATTAAAAAAACACTAGCTGCCTCCAGTGCAGAGACCTGCTAGTACATATTACTTGCCATATAACTCCTAGGCATGCCAGTCCAGTGTTTAATAAAAACAAACCCAACATATATGCACAGAGTTTCATTTTTTCTTTTTCTTTCTAGAAATGATTTTTGCTTTGCTAAACAAAAATATTTTTCAACTTATTATAAAGCCAAGCAGCCCCAAAGACAACAAAAATACTCATCCTAATACTTTAGATGATATGCCAATACGTTATAACAAAAACAAATATTTTGCTGCTGTCTTTTCTTCCAAGGAACAGTAAGGGGGTGGAAGATTTCCAGACGACCGTTATCAAGTGCTTTATTTTAACAACTGTTACTTGTATAAACTCCTGCTTATATAGGAGGAGCTGCGGCTGGCCAGACAGACAGACACCTCATGCTACATTTTGAATAAACATTTTCCTTAAACCATTTTACATTATCAGAAAAAAAGTCCTGAACATATACCTGAAATCAGTCTAAGGAGTTTCATACTACAAGAATTCCTCCAGTTTAAATAAATTGCCAAGAGCTGAAAAACAAACATTTTATTTAATTTTTTTAACTTGAGTAAAGATGCATTTGATATTATGCATTCTCTTTACCAATACCCCCTCGGGATTTAAATTTTATGTAGAAATGTGACCATTCTTCCCCTGCTCAACTTATATCCTGTAACACAGTAGAAGCGATTAGCAATCTTCCTTAGCGATAGGGTTCCATACACACGGTTTTATTTGAGGTTGTGAAATTGTACAAACTCACCATCTCTTTCAGGGAGAAAGTTGTAGAAAGTCAAATAAAAAAAAAAAAAAAAAAAAAAACTTGCTGCTAATTACTACAACATTTTTATCTTTAAAACAATTGGACTTTGTAATGTACATATCCTTTTGGGTATAGAAGGCAGTGTGAAACAAGACATTTGACTGTAGTAAACATAGTATGTGACTATTATAGAATATGGCATGTAAGGCAAATTGTAAATCCTCCTCTTGTCTACTCCTCATAACTATTGTGCAGATATGTAATGCAATAAGTACATTGTACACAGCACTACCTAAAACAGGTGCCATGACACTTTGGTACATTTAACCAGATTATCTTTGTACAACAACATTTGCACCAATATCTCCCAATAATCATGAGTAATAAACAACAAAATAATTACACAGTCTTACTCTAGGAAAGAGACCATGTACTGTTTGCTCCAGTCTGTAAGGTAAGGGACCAATATGTAACTCTGCATTCTCTGTACATTAATCCTTTACCCCTCTTACTGAGACAGGTTGAAAACCCCATCACCAGTGTTATACAGATACATAGAAAGTATATTATATAGAAATACTTTTTCTTGGCAGTGTAATGGGTGGTCAGGTGCAAGTGCGGGGGCATTTGATATGGGATACTCCACATATGTAGTATTAGAGGCAGTATATGAATTTAAACTTTCCCGCAAAGAAAAAAAAAAATGAAGGATTTTTGCTATGAGATGAAAAAAAATGGAATGGAAAATGGAAGATTCCCTGTTTTAATAGTACAACAAAAAAGTGTTTGCATATCTAAATATATCTAAACATAAGTACTTAAAAGCTCTGTTTTTTACTCCCTGAAGCCTTCCAAATATTCCCAAAAGCTCATGCATAATGTTTCTACTGGTACTAGATATACTAGCCACTTACAGGCTGTTTCTCAACATAATGTTTTGAAATACAGAGTTACAGGGGGCTGATCTTTGTTGGGACTATTTGGAAGGAATCAGCAAGTAAAACAGAGCTCTTAAGCACTTGTTTAGATAAGCAAACACTTGAAACTTGCCATTTCCATTTGTCTACAATATCTTTATATATTGTATTCTTAAGGTCAGGGTAGTTAAACTACAGCATGAAATGTCACTGGATTTTGAAACAATATTTTTAATAACACTATAGCACTTCCAAATAATATATAATATAGAACATATGTATTTACACACTCTAATGCTATAATGAAAGCATATAGCTTTTCAACCTTAATTGTACTTATTTGGTAGCAGGCAAAGTTTTTAAAGCAATCCTTTTTTTTTTTGTTTAAAATTAAAAAGTGACTGAATAGTCTGGAGTGTCTCATACAACTCTCAGTAATGCCAAGCAATTTGGACTATCTTTAGTTTAAAAAAATGCTGTGTGGAATTACCATAATGTATAAAAAAAACAAATATATGATTTTGGTGGCTCTTTTGTGCATACTGAACTGCTGCACACTTAGCACTTCAATAGCAAACTACATAGAAATAAATATCAATGGTCGCAATTAACAATCTGCTGCTACCAATCATTTCCATTTTATAAGTGTTTTCATTATTTTGCATCTTCGTATAACAAAAATCGGGTTCACCTGTAAAATGTGTGTGTGTGTGTGTGTGTGTGTGTATGTGTATATATATATATATATATATATATATATATATATATATATATATATATATATATATATATATATATATATATATATATATATACACACACACATACAAACAAAAAACTGTTGTATACAGTAGCAGTGATAACCAGTGAAATAAACTTATAAACTTTCATAAAACAGAGTTTATGTGAAAATAAGTTTGCATGCTTAGAAGCAATAATGTACATTTTAAAATAGGTTTTCTTAAATGGGATCTTGGAATGCATGAAGCTTCTATCACACACCCGGACATCTTCAGAGATTTAGGATTGTCATTCAGTCACATCATCAAAAGTTGGCATCTGCTTGTATTACTACAAACTGATTTTCTGAAAATATTTTGGGCAACTTTTCAGTAGAGTTCAGCATTAAACAAGACTGATTTGTGGTATCTCCAGTCTCATGGTATACTTAGTAATCAGATAAATTAACCTTGCAGCCCAATTATACCCAAAATATAAGGAGCTTGAGGAGACAGTCCCATCTTCTGGCATAGCATAGTTCCATAATCCCATAATAAGGCTAATCTATACCAATTAATGCAACAGACCATATATTCCACAATTACACTGACTCACCACCTATTTATTTATTAAAAATTATGAAATGTACTGCAAACGTCCTGCAAGGCTGTGGGCGAAGTAAACGTTTAAAGGGAAGGCCACATCTACAAAATATATGTAAATATCCCTCATTTGCACATTGCCATTTTGGCTGCATGAACTGGGAAACCACTCAACAGATTACAAACATCTAAAAAGATGCTATGGTTTACACTGAAGACAATTTCCAGGATAAAGTCTTTTTAAATGCATGACATGTTTTTCAGTATAACACTGTTCGTGTCTTAGTGCTGTAATATTATGCATACAAACATGCAGACAGAGTCAATAAAAAAATAGTACAAACCGACACCCCCATCGTCAAAAAAATAAAAGACACACACACACTTTATAACACCAGGTGCTTCATTTGGTATACTTCATTCTCTCCGCTAAGTACAATGTTGCTGGTTGGAGAGACTTTGGACAAATAATAAAGTAACAGGTATTTGTGTATGCCAAACTTTGAGTGTGCAAGATGGCAGCCACAGATACAGCAAATCCTTCTCTTCACTCTGGTGGATGCATGGTTCCTGCTAATGTGGTTCAAACTGGTTGGTGAGCAACAATAAAGAAATAGCAACAACAAATAAAATAAAACCCAGAGAGCATCTAACGTTTTTAACACAATTGTTGTAGACCGAGTGAAAGTGTACTTTTTGGAACACAAGGACTGCCATTGGCCTCAATTGGCTGAGATAGCGGAATCTGCCTGCCTTGAGGTTTCAGTATTCCTTAGCCTACCAAAGCAATGCTGATTTGAGCTGGTAGTTCTCTTACCCCTCCTCCCGCCAGTTATCTACTACATTGAGTGCAGAGGAATCACAAACTTGCAACCGAAGGGTGAGTGGTAGCTAATGCCCACCTCTCGGAACACCTTCTGGGGAATACCGATGTCACACAAGTAGACCCGTCCAGCCTGCTCCCCTAATGCAAGCGGAAGACCCAGCTCCAAAGACCACTTGGCATGGATGCCCTGTTCCTGATCACTGACAGGAGGGTCGATGCTTAAAACTGGGGCACGGTTTTGATTAGCCCATTCTACAGCAGCTCGGTACCATGGCTGATCACGCAGGAAGGCATTTTCATGGCAGTCAAGGCAGTTGATAACCAAGTCTACTGGGCAATCTGGCAGATCTGGGGATCAAGAGATATGTCAGAGTTATTACATGTTTATACACACAAATTATAAATGTATAACTCAAATCAGCCTTTATCAAACCCACAGGCAGCATATAACTATACAAGGGTTAGAATGCGGAGGGGGTTTAGAGTGAGGAGGGAGGTTGAGGATGAGGAGGGGGGAGGGAATATCGGTGTATAACACGCACCTATGATTTGCCCCCTATTTTCAGGGAGAAAAAGTGCGTGTTATACGCCGATAAATACGGTAGGTATAAAAAATTTAAAAAAATCAGTACACATGGTAGCACGACTTCAGCACGCGTGCTGAAGTTGCACCGACATATGTGCCGTCAACTGGGAAGCACACAAATGCGTGGCACAACTTCAGCGTGCGTGCTGAAGTCGCGCCAATGGATGGGCGCCATCAATTGGGCTAGAAGAGCTCACGTGCAATAGCACACTCCTACCAGCTTTACTCCTCTTTCCCTCTACAGTCTGCACGGTCTCTGTAATAGAGCTGGCAGTGACAGACACAGAGAGATGTCTTTTCATCTGAGGCAGTGTTATGACACCTGGAGGAAACCGTTTATACTAGGAGACACACGCGCACGCGCGCGCTAGGAGACGCAGGCACTGAGACACACAGGCACAACTACTGTCAGCCACACACACATGCTAAGAGACACACACACACATACTGAGACACAGATATTACTTACCTCATCCCACGGGCAATAGTGCGCCCAGACTAATGGGCCGCAGCCAGGCCTGGGGAGGAGCAGTAACAGCCCAAGCGTTCACAGATGACAAAACGCAAAAGTCGGGGAGCACTATTGCCCCTGGGATGGGGTAAGTAATATCTGTTGATGGGAGGAGGGAGAGATGTCTGACAGAGAGGAGAGAACAAGCAGGTAGAAGAAGGGGGAGAGAACAGGCGGGTGTAAACAGTCGGAGTTTAAGAGCTGGCAGTGACAGAGGGAGAGTGGAGGGAAGCTGGTATGGGCGCGCTATTGCGTGTGAGCTCTTCTAGCACATCGTGCATTTCTGTGCTGCCCAATTGACGGCGCCCATACTTTGGCATGGCTTCAGCATTCGCGCTGAAGACAGCGTGCCAGTACACATATATGGACTAACTTTTTGTTTGAAGGCTACTACATTAAACATCAACTTAATTAAAATGTTTATTCAAGGTTACAGATTTTGATCACTGCAATATCAGATTGATCACCATATCATGGTTTTAGCAAGCAATGGAAGCTATTGCTGCTTCTCTGCTTTATAATAATGGACAAGGCCTCTCTGACTAGTAGCCTAAAAGTATGCCCTACAAGGATTTACCTGCTGACTCAAAGTTTATTTATATGGTAAAATAAAGATTTTGTGTTTGTTTTTTCAAGTTGAGGATGTTTCTTACAATAAAAAACATCTATTTCCTCTACAACTAATACTTAAAAAGGGACGCTGTCACAACAAAAGTAGAGTAGTTGTGGTAAAATACACACACATACATATACATACAGTGGATATAAAAAGTCTACGCACCCCTGTTAAAATGTCAGGTTTCTGTGCTGTAAAAAAATGAGACAAAGATGAATCATTTCAGAACTTTTTCCACCTTTAATGTAACCTATAAACTGTACAACTCAATTGAAAAACAAACTGAAATCTTTTAGGTAGAGGGAAGAAAAATAAAAAATAAAAATAATGTGCATAAGTCTGCACACCCTCTTATAACTGGGGATGTAGCTGTGTTCAGAATTAAGCAATCACATTCCAAATCATGTAAAATAGGAGTCAGCATACACCTGCCATCATTTAAAGTGCCTCTGATTAACCCCAAATAAAAGTTCAGCTGCTCTAGTTTGTCTTTCCTGAAATTTTCTTAGTCACATGCCACAGCAAAAGCCATGGTCCACAGAGAGCTTCCAAAGCATCAGAGGGATCTCATTGTTAAAAAGAATTTCCAAGGCATTAAATATACCATGGAACACAGTGAAGACAGTCATCATCAAGTGGAGAAAATATGGCACAACAGTGACATTACCAAGAACTGGAGCTCCCTCCAAAATTGATGAAAAGACGAGAAGAAAACTGGTCTGGTAGGCTACCAAGAGGCCTACAGCAACATTAAAGGAGCTGCAGGAATATCTGGCAAGTACGGACTGTGTGGTACATGTGACAACAATCTCCCGTATTCTTCATATGTCTGGGCTATGGGGTAGAGTGGCAAGATGAAAGCCTTTTCTTACGAAGAAAAACATCCAAGCCAGGCTACATTTTGAAAAAACACATCTGAAGTCTCCCAAAAGCATCTGGGAAAAGGTGTTATGGTCTGATGAAACCAAGGTTGAACTTTTTGGCCATAATTCCAAAATATATGTTTGGCGCAAAAACAACACAGCACATCACCAAAAGAACACCATACCCACAGTGAAGCATGGTGGTGGCAGCATCATGCATTGCGCTGTTTTTCTTCAGCTGGAACTGGGGCCTTAGTTAAGATAGAGGGAATTATGAACAGTTCCAAATACCAGTCAATATTGGCACAAAACCTTCAGGCTTCTGCTAGAAAGCTGAACATGAAGAGGAACTTCATCTTTCAGCATGACAATGACCCAAAGCATACATCCAAATCAACAAAAGAATGGCTTCACCAGAAGAAGATTAAAGTTTTGGAATGGTCCAGCCAGAATCAGATTAAAAATCTGTGGGGTGATCTGAAGAGGGCTGTGCACAAGAGATGCCCTCGCAATCTGACAGATTTGGAGTGTTTTTGCAAAGAAGAGTGGGCAAATCTTGCCAAGTCAAAATGTGCCATGGTGATAGACTCATACCCAAAAAGACTGAGTGCTCTAATAAAATCAAAAGGTGCTTCAAAGTATTAGTTTAAGGGTGTGCATACTTATGCAACCATATTTTTTATTTTTAAATTTTTTCTTCCCTCTCCCTAAAAGATTTCAGTTTGTTTTTCAATTGGGTTGTACAGTTTATAGGTCACATTAAAGGTGGAAAAAGTTCTACAATTATTTATCTTTGTCTCATTTTTTTACAGCACAGAAATCTGACATTTTAACAGGGGTGTGTAGACTTTTTATATCCACTGTACATACATACTGGATGAGCCATGCAGCAATTGGGCAGCCAGCGGCACCGTCACACATGTGAGCCTCGCAAAGCAGCCACGCAGCACTTAAGCTGCATTGTGAGAGGCGCAACTGCGAGCCAAGCACGTAACTACAAAAACCCTTTAAAAAAAAAAAAAAAAAAAATTAACAAATAACACACACACACACACAGCACAAGGGGAGAGCCAGGAAGCCTGGGAGTGAGGTTACAAGCGGTTTTGAGCCATATTTGTGGATTTTGGTCAATCCAAAAATCGGCTAAGCAAGGAATAAGATGGCGGAAGAAAAACGTAAAAAATTCTGAAACTGCATGAAAACGAGGCTGAGCAAAGTCAGGAACGAGGTACTTAGGAAATACATGACGGCAAACACAGTAACACGCACACCAAAGACACCAGACACGAGGTACTTTGAAAACAAAACAAACGGCCTTCAGCACGTAACACACAAACATTCAGCAGACACACAGAGGACAAACACACAGGGAAGGGACAGGCGGGGGGTGGATGGTGGAGAGAGACACATGGCATTCACAAGCACGAAACTTGCAGGTTAATGAAACCTCCAATGAGTGGCCCTTACAGTAGTAGACGGGAGGAAAGGCTTGTAAGGAGCACCGAAGGTGCTCATTGTGAGCCAAGAGATGAGCACCGCAAGCTGGAGAGGCTTGCAATGAGCGCCAAAGATGACCAACGCAAAGCTGGAAAGTTGAAGCACGAGCGCCGACGGTGCTCAGAGAAGCAAAAGCCTCACATTGTCTGGCAAAAAGACATGGCTAACATGTGCACACTGCATGTTTTAATTTTTATTAGATATCATAACATAAATAATCATTTATTGGCTGTTGGTGGGAATGTCTCATTTTCCTAGATGGGTAATAATGGAATGCACCATTCTCTGTATGGAATTATTAGAAGAGCAGCAGCCTTTTTGGATGCTTTTTGTTGCTTACCCACGTTTTGTATAAATAAAATCCAATAAGAAAATAAATTAGAGGCCTCTGTTTTTTGGTATCATGACTGGGTTTCGGGGTAAAATTGGGTTTCTGTTTGTGGGTATGTTTTTTTTTTCTTTAACATAGTTCGTTTTGTCTCAATACAATATATAGACCATTTTCCATGCTCTTTAAGCATTTTTGTCTAGAGTAAATAATTCCTGAGACATCTAGAATTATTTGTGCAGCTTCTCTATGCACTTATGCAGCTTGGAATGCTCATTTGCATTTTAGAGTGCTTGAAAAGTGTGGGGGGAGGGGATCTATTTTAGGTTCTCTATGTAATATTAACATTAAAATATCTAAAATGTGGTGTTATCAGGAATACAGAGAATGCATGGCTAGCTTAAAGAGAGCCCAACTTACTTTTTTACCCTCAAATTACATACATTAAAAATGTATATAATATCTAGATGGTTAACAGGACACAAAAAGTACATATTTTTCAGTACTTCGTACTTATAGGCAGCAGGTATATTCCATACATATATTTTCTTTTAAAATTGATGGGGAGATTAATTTCCTTTCTATGTTTTTTTTCCCAAACCTTTTAAAGGACCACTGTAGTGCCTTAACAAAAGGAGCTTGATGTTTTAATTAAATGGCTTTAATCATTAATAAAAGTGCATATTCAATGATTCAGAAAAGTTAATTGTAATATTAAACTATTTGCCAAGATGCTTGTTCTGCTCCTGCATAAAAAATGTCCTAGGCTAGCAGGTTACCTCAGCTGTTTGGCTTATTGTCATGGTGTGCTTTCAGATTGTACTTGTGTACATTTTGACAGGGATAATCCACAAAGACACAACCATATTCAATAGTTTCTTTCATGAATGGACTTCACCGGATACAGCAAGTATCACCTCCTATGTTGCATTCTATATATTTAAAAAGATGTGTTTATAATAAAGTTATATGTATGCCTTTACCTACTACCAAAGATCCCTCCACAGTTCCAATTGGATCATCCATACCCAATGGTGACTACTTCTATGAAACCCAGCTGCTTGTGTTATTGTTGGGTTTACTGACCTTTGACATTGGACACCTGCTTGCTCTGTGTCCGGCAGAACAGGTTTAATTCATTAGTCACTGGCTCCAGCATCTTCACAAAATTGGGCAGAAACAGAATGATATCCACATCATGGTTGGCCAAGTGTCGCCCACAACTGATACCCTGGGCCCCCTTCACATGGGGGCCACACAAAAGGGCAACAGTGGGGCGTTGATGCACATTCTTAGGATTTAGCCTAGGGAAAAAAAGGAAATTCAATGATCAACTAAAGTCTAAGCTTTAAAAAAAAAAAATCATGCTTCCTGTTTTAATTATAAAGGTATACAGGTAAACCATACCAGTTGACTAGACAGACCGTACCAATGTGCCCTGCAATTAGATAAGAGGCATATAAAATAAAATGGACTGTCAATCATGTAATTAGGTCTAAAGATCTGATGACATTTTCCACATGAAAAAAAGAGAGCGACCCCAGGAAAAAATTATAGACTAAAACCCATCACAAATTTTGGCTGTGTATTGCAGGGAAATAGGCGTGAAGTACGAGTTAAAGGATCCATGAAATATTGGTGACTAAGGAAATATAATGCGATCAGTAAGGGTGGGTGATCTAGATAAGATGATGACACTAGGCAATGAGCATAAATGTAGGTCTGCAAAGACCATTTGGGAAAAGGTACTCCAACAATTCTGAGATCCTTCCTGGACATTTTCCTGGAGTGACAGATATAATTTTTCTAGATTCAAGAGATGTACACCTGATACATAAAACTGGATGAGCTATAATTCATGCAACATGCCAAGTTCTGTTATCTTTAAATATAAAATGGTGTGAAATCTAGTGTCCTTTCCGGTGTCACTTTCAGTTCAGTTTTGTGCTGTTTGAATGCTATTATATTAAATGAGTAGGACCTTAGTAATTATTTATGGCAATTATAAACCTTCATTTTAAATCTTTAAGACAAAATTGTTTAAAATGCAGCATAATCTGGACAAGACAAACTGATCTCACTAAATGAACATTAACCCTTGGGTTTTAGATCACTTTACACATTTACCAATAGCTGTTAATGTATCCGATATAAAAATTGCAATCCTTTATATTACATTTTATCCGTGATAGTAATGGAGCTTGAAAATTCAAAGATGGCCATGTAGAGACACCAGCCTAAGGGAGGTCTCAGTGCTCCTAATCTTATTAATTACTCCCAATATTTCATAATAAGGACCCCTGGTATGGCTCTTAACACCTTTCTATGGTGGATAAATATTACTCCGATTACCCATTTATTGTCAACAAACTCCTGAAACTCTTAGTCCAGAGCAAGATATACTAAATACTGATATTTTTAGATACATCCAAGTCACATATTTTGTGCAATCATTATCTACCATTAATTTCTTCCCATCATGCGCTTGGTTTGAAACGTGTGTAGGAGATTACCAAAGGAGGCATGGTTGGACTTACTTACTTTTTAAATAATAAATTATTATAAATGAACCAAATCCACTACAGGTTGGGAAGCAGATCTTTTCAGTCGGTACTCATATACATCAGGATATATAATACTGTCACAAGAGCTGTACACAAGGCAGACACGATATACACACGCAAAGCAACATGTACAACTACATAAAATCACTGTTTAAAACTACCAGCGCTAAACCCATATACAGCAATGCACATTAATAGATTGCACTGTACATCCACAATAACCAGCCTAGCATAAAATAGAATCCTTACTATGCATTGTTTATGCCACATTTACAACAATGTTTACTCTTACCACTATGTATGGACATTGTCAGAACTAAATACATACAGTATACACTTAAAGTACCCCTGTAATGATCAAGCAATTTCCAGCATGTTCTCACAAAAATCAGTAAAAAAAAAAAGAAAATCTGATTATAAGATGCTTATATTGATCATCCTGTTTTAATACCTTTTAAACAGTAAATATTTGAGTTTTTCTTTACATTGGTGTATACTATGCCTAGTCTACATATGTTAAACAAACATACAAGCACACAGTGTACAACACAAGCACAACCCAGCCAGCTGTATATGAACACAGCATTTCATGTTAAAAGCTGGCCTTTATGTGTACTTCTTGGCAAAGAGTGGACTTGATAAATATTTTGATGTATCTATTACTACATAATCTATTTTTTTTGTGTGCATGGGAAACAGGCTTTACTTCATACACACTTACACATACTTAAGATAAATAGTGGGGAGGGGCAGGACTCTGAAATAATTTCTAAATACTGATGCAATGTTTATGTTGTAAAAGATACAGAATTAACAGTGTAATATAAAATCCCTTGTAATGTTAGTACGTTTCATCCAGCAGTAATAATATCCGGTTTATTCACACGCTGGAGGCCAGCCAACGCCTCGCCATTTATCTGTGCTTGTTTATACACACGCAAGGCTTTCAAAGCACGATCCTGCAGAATTGTTTTAAACTCTTGTGACCTTGCAGAACTGGTATTACTGGAGAGCTGTAGGAGCAGGTGAGAGAGGTGATCATCGCGTGTGAAGAGAAGAACATTCCGAGAGGCCTTGTACCACTGACAATCTGGGCCAGGTTGTATAACTGGCTTCATTCCTCCTTATCTCTCGTGCCTTGTGGCCTGGTCACTGCTTCAATGTGGGAAGAATTATTGTGAGGCTTATTGCAGGTGCAGACGCTGCAGAGGATGGCAGATAAAAGCTTTGTCTCATATACAACTGCACAATACACCAACTTAAATCTGACTCGTTTCACCTAGTGCTTTACCCAATTTTTCTCCATTGTTTTAATAATCACTACCACTTCTGCTTAAAGGCCCTACCATGAACTCAACCTTAATATGTGAAATAATACATCAGTCATCCAGCAGAGGAGCATGCTCTATAACAGTGATTCTCAACAGCCGGTCAATAAGACCAGCAAAGGTCCTTGAGACCATATCTGCCGTTCCTTAGGAATGAGGCGAGCCTGACAATTTATACAAACCATCCCCATTAGTTATATGTATAGACACATTATAAAGGCATTTGTATGCAGTTAAAGTGTACTGTATTCAAATCAGTGCAAAACTAGATGAAATGTTGCATGTCCATATAGTTTTAACCTGCTAAATATGTTCTGGATCTCACAGTCCGTCCTGTGCTAGAACATGGCTTCCTAAAATATTTAGTTTCTTTACTTTTCTAAACTGTGAACGTTTATTGAAGTTATTTTATCTAATACTATGTTGTCTCTTCTCCATGCTATTGGTCTCAGAAATAGTATTATGTACCATATGTATAGTATGCTTATTTAAAGAACTAGCTTTAATTAAAATGGACAAATGTTTTCTAAAGTAAAATAATAAAAAAAAATCTTGTTAATCTAATTGTTATATGCATTTTTCTTTACTGTGAGCGTCCACATCTTTATTTTTTCCTGAACCTGGGATACTAATTTTAAGTTTCATCCACATCATTGTCATAGACTTCCATTAGAAGTGAATGAAGATTTAATCTCGATTGATCATCCCTGCCAGGTGGCTAATCAGGTTATGAAAAGCAAATGCCTTACGCCAGTAATACAAAATGCAATAGGATGTGTATTTTAGTGAAGTTCTGCAAAAAAAGGCAGCACACTATACAGGGCTAGTCAGTGATCCTTTAATAGCCCTGGTTTGTAATCTCTAATGAATTTATATATCTCTAGACATGGTTTTACCTGACATCAATAAATTGAGATCACACATTCAATTTAATATCTCCCACTAAACACACATCTTGACACCTAGGATGCTTAATACTAAAAAATGAATCCCCTTTCCTTTGTAGTATGTGATATGAAGGCTTTGAGGTTTTATACTAACCTGTTTGGTCCACCCAGCAGTGTGAGTGCCATTTGACTGGCACATACTCCTGACATTTCTAGTCGTCGCTCCACAGAGAGGCCATGCTTCTCAGCCACACACAGGAGTTTCTTGTGTAGCCCATAAGTAATGCTGGGAACTACAAGGCCAGAGTCTGAAAGGAAAGGAAAAAAGGAGAACAATATATAACATTGTTGAAAGAGGAATATGTGGCACAATCAATATGCCCCCATTCTTATCCACTGGTATCATCACATGCAATTTTACATGTTGCTAGTCTAATAGTGTCCTCCAGTTTTTCACTTTCCTTCTGGTAATGGAATAAGGAATCGGGTATTGGAAAATAGAGTTTGGCTTGCTCCAGCAATTAACTGTGTGCAGGATGAAAAGGTTTCTCTGTTTTACCCACTAGTTGTATAACATTATTATTATTATTATTATTATAATAATAATAATATTATTATTATTATTATTATTATAATATTAATATGGTAAAGTACTTCCACCAGAACCTTGCCAGCATAAATACTGGTAATATTCCCTCACAGACAACTGCAAAAAGGTACACCGGCTACAAATTTCCAAAGCATACACTGCATTAAAACAGTGAAACAGTGGTGCACACAGCTCTCAGGAATACCCCCAAAGATCCCAACCGGTTTGGAGTGGGAGAACATTCCCCTCATCAGAATATAGTCCATTAACTCTCTTCAAAACTAGAAAAGCAAACTAAATGTACCATTAAATACTTCTCTATTTTCTATACCTTTATTACTAACTCACTCCTTTCCTACAACATTTCCAATTTGCTTTGAGCAAAATAAAAAAAAAGTTTTAAAAGCACTGTGAGGCCCTTTTAAAGGTCTCAGGGGCCACATATAAGGTTCTTCAAGTAAAATAGGTTGCTCACCACTGCCTTAAATGTTCATACTGCAGGCTGAAAGGGAGGCCAAAAAATGTTTATATTTGGAAACCCACCCCTCATTTCACAGTATCAGCTGCAATATTAGTTTTTCAGTACAATATGAATAGATAGGCAAGTTTTCACAATCAAGGTGGTTGCATAATATCTTCTGCAGCATGGAATGGTATTGTGTTTTGATTAAATCTTTATACTCCCCCATTAATATTTATAGATTTCAGATTAAGACATGTCAAAGGTCACTCCAGGCAACATTGCGTGCGACGCAAAGGAGAAGCTTGGTCTTGGGTGCAACTGCAGCCAAGTGGGAATCAGGGATCACAGTCTGTAGTTTAATCGCACGCACCTCTAGCAGCCTGTGATACATATGATTAGGAGTTGGCACGACAGAATCATAGTACCTGGGGCCTGAGCCAAATTTCTCACCTCAAGTTGTGGCAGCCTGTGTCTTCTGGCACCATCTGAGATCCTTTGCACGTTATGTACAAAAGATTGAAACTTTTCCAAGTTTCCCTCCTCACAGCAAAGAAATGTATTTGCCTATCTGTATCCACAATCATTCAGGAACCTACTTATATTGTATAAAAGGGTCAATAATTCACCATTTTAGGAATGGGGCCAATAAATAAATAAGGATATTTAGGATATATGAGAAGGGGTACATATTGTTGCAGTTCTGTAGTTAACATGTTTTTTGTACTGTAAAAACAAACAAGTGTGTACTAATCTTGCATATTCCTGTTAAAGAAATATCATCTTTAAAGATCTGACCCAATATCTACAAGAATCCCTACCTGGATCTTTTATGTGAGGCAGAGAAAGTAGAGTATTAACATGCTCATGGGAGGGTTTTTTTTAACTCCAGCTTTAGTAGTGTTAGAGGAATCAGAATGAGAAGCTGAAGCATAACATGCTTTAAGACCAGTTTCTCCAGTTCAACCTTTTCTCAAACAGCAGCTCCTCCATTATTATTATTGTTTATTTGTAACGCGCCAACATATTCCGTAGCGCTATACGTAAGTTAAGTTACAGGCAATGACAAGTTAAAGATTCACACATTGCAAAGAGTGTATGGCCCTGTCTTTGAGCTTGGAATCCAGTGTCCATAGCGCTTTCCCTAAAGCACCTTGCAGGATTGAAACTCGCAGACTTACAATCTAAAGGCTGAAGTGTGTATGTGGTATAGTAGGGAGAGAGTAGTGCTGAGCATGTTGGGGAGGAAGGTTATAGGCTTCTTTAAAGAGGTACGTTTTTATTGATGTTTTGAAGGATTTAAGGCAGGAGGATAGTCTGGTGAAGCGAGGCAGGGAGTTCCAGAGAATAGGGGCAGCGCGAGAAAAGTCCTGGAGGCGGAAGTGAGAGGAGGTTACAAGAGTGGTAGAAAGAAGAAGGTCGTTAGCAGAACGAAGAGGGCGTGTGGGGAGTATTTGGAGATGAGAGCAGAGATGTATGGGGGTGCGCTGTTGTTGAGGGCTTTATAAGTTAGGGTCAAGATTTTAAACTTTATTCTGGAGGCTAAGGGAAGCCAGTGAAGTGATTGACAAAGAGGAGCTGCCGACACTGAACGATGTGTACTGAAGATGAGTCTGGCGGAGGCATTTATTATGGATTGAAGTGGGGAGAGGCGAGTGATGGGCAGGCCAACAAGGAGCGAGTTGAAATAGTCAAGACGATAAATGATGAGAGAGTGTATTAGAATCTTAGTAGTGTCTTGTGTAAGGTAATGGCGTATTTTGGATATGTTTTTTAGATGGAAAAGACAGGATTTGGTTAGAGACTGTATGTGTGGGATGAAAGAGAGGGCAGGGTCCAGTAGAACCCCAAGACAACGGGCTTGGGAGGTGGGAGTGATGTTCATTCATTATCAAATCTCCCAGGCAACTGAACCTTATCTTTAACCCATTTCTGGCCAGGGAAGGCCTCCTCTTAAATAAAATAAAGTTGCCTCTTTTTCTATCAAATAAAGAATCTTGCATTCCATTTGTGGTACTATTCATGGTGTTGCCAATTACACTTTGTGGATGTAGACTGTTTATTAATATTTTATAATACACTGCTTTAGTTGGCTATAGCTTATGGGTTCGTCCATACCATAGCTTATGAAATTATCCATAAACATGAAGTGGTGCTAAGAATGCTCTAAAGAGAAAGCTTTAATGCATGGATTTCCTTTGCTGCCCAGATCGTTTGAAATATGTGGCCTGCCTACTTAGAACAATATTCTATATTAGCAGGTGTGTCAAAACAGGAACATACGGTAGGTTTTGGACTATAAATTGGGAGGCTGCAACATAATTGTTGACACTGTGTGTATGCATGATACAAAATGGGGATACAATTGTGTTGTCTTTATCTGTCCTACTGCTTCCCAAAACAGAAACACACGATTCACCAGAAGATAAGAAACATTTCCACTCTTGTATCATCCTCTACATCCTTGCTGGCTAGCAAAGTCAATGAATATTCTGCTTTATAACAATTTCCCTGTATTAATTATTCTTACATTAGTATTGAAAAAAAAAGGATAACACCACTTACTCATGATTTAGGCTATTATCTACCAAGGACACAACCAGTTTGTCATAACAGTCCTCCCTTGATAGCATAACCTCCATCTTTCAAATGCAACAGATTCATCTGCAATACAGGCCTGCATATACTTTATCCTGTGTATGACAAATATCACCATCAGTGACATTGCACAACCAAGTGAAATACATGCGGGCTTGTGTTGAAGAAAAATCTGCATCAATATCAAAATCATTAAGTAGTGTTATCCCTTTATTTTAGTAATTATTATTAAAAGAAAATATGTTGTAACGTGGGATATTGATTAAACCAACATTTATTTATGTTTTAGCCTTAGTGGTTAATATACAACCCAAAACTCGTAGGGACAATAAAAATAAAAAATAAAATAAAAAAAAAGCATTTCCACACAAAATGCTGCAGAAAGCAAACAGCAGCCTATCTAAAAATGTTAAGCAGCAGCTGTACAGTTTACTAATAAATTTATATATATATATATATATATATATATATATATATATATATATATATATATATAGTAAATAAAAAGTACATCTTTGTTCACATCTGAATGTCTAAAGCAAGTTAAAAAAAAACAGTTTCCAGTTTAGAGTTCAGAGAAAAAACGTTATTACACTGCATTCTGGGAAGTTGAGCTGGGACATACAAATGTGCCTACAAATGCCTCGCGCTTCATATATATAGTAAGGTTTATCAATAATAATTACGTCACAAAAATAAATTTAGAAAGAACAAATATAATACTCCAACACTCTGTATTCTTTTGTCGAGTAGTCCAATTACTTTCTAAGACTGCATTTATGTACTTCACTCTTCTCCAGCAAATTTGAAATCGTGAATATAATTTTTGTTTACTTTAAAACGACATGTTATTGGCTAGGAACACAAAATAATTGCAAAGTTAGTTAGTCGCATCATTCTGGAATTCACTGAAAAAAGGTGTACCCCATGAGACTTATAATGACTAAGACATGTATTTCATGAAACTGCAGATTTTAAGCTTTATTACAAAAAACTTACAACACCATGGCAAAATGGGCTTCTATACTGTGGAAATCAAAATCGTCTTGCCACTACAGAGGAGACGGCAACTGAGTAAAAGCTGGAGAGATAGCCAGGATCTCCTGAATTGCATCTTGGAGACCCGGAGTTACATATATCATATGCATACACCCTTCCATGGTTCCTAAAAGAATAAACAAATATGTTTGTCTGGCTTTGAAGAGAGCGATCTAACATTCTCAGCCTTCCTTTCTATACAAAAATAAATACCTGACTGACATTGATTACATGATACACAGTAAATATACTCATTAGGTTATTCTGTTTAATAAGGGACCTCCTTGTTACTCTCCTTGCGTGTCTCTTAGGGCTCACACTGGCACGCTCACTGTATTCCAGGAATATTACTTCCAGGAAACAGCAGGGAGAGACATTAACTCTCCTCTTCCCTGAGACAAGCTAGTAAAGTGGGAATTTTCGAGGAAGAAAAAGGCAAGTGAGTAAAACCTTTAGGAATGGTCTTCTCATGCAGGGAGTGAAAACCTAACCAAATGTTTATACATCAGATAACTGCTGACTGACATATGTACAGAGGACGCCTCCAGTCTCGCACACATACAAGGCAAAACTGGTGTTATCATGACTTCCAAACGGAGGGATATTATATAAACCCTAGAAATAAGTGGGTGGATGGAGGGATAGGGCAAGTAGGGAGGAGAAATTGAATTAGATGATAAGTGAAGGAAAAGATGCAAAAAGAAAGGGGAATCAAACAAACAAAACCAAAGTGGACAAAAATCACTAGTTGAAACACCATAAGGAGAACCACACGTCTAATAAGAAACAGGAGGGTAAGCCTGCTCAGGGTGCCAAGTAATAGCAGGGGCAGAGCAGGGAGAGGTTATCCGCAAACTTATTGTGATGGCCTTGAAGACAAGCAGATAGCAGAAATGCGCCCTTTAACATGTAAAATCAAAAACAACCGTATTCAAAAAAAAGATCCTTCACACTGTATTAGATACTTAAATGCAATATATATATATATATATATATATATATATATACACACATATACATATATATATATATATATATATATATATATATATATATATATATACACACATATATACATACACATATATATACACATATACACATTATATATATATATATATATATATATATATATATATATATATATATATATATATATATATATATATATATATATATATACACATATACACACACATACATATATATATACATACATACATATATATACATATATATATACATACATATATATATACATATACACACACACACATTGTACTACACCAACACAAATAAGATATGTAATCCAATAAGGACATAACTGGAAAACTAAATCAAACATAAGGCTTATTTATTTGAATTTTAAGTTTAATGTTAAAGAACTGTAATTTAAAATAAAATGTGATTAAAATAATAAAATTTCTATGGTTAACTAAGAAGTTATTCTTTTCTGTGTTTATTAATGCAGAATCTCAAAGTAATAGCCATAACATTAAATTGTATCTGGTAAACAGGCCTCTACCTTTCCAGCAACATGAGCACTTAATTAAAAGAACCACTAAAGTTATCACATGTACTCTGTATCTGCAGATATAGAACGGCAAAGCAGCTACAAACTGTAGGGTATGTGTATAAGAAAACAATGTGCTCTGCCCACCCCTTACAAAGCATTTCAGAACATGTTTCCCTTGTAGTGCTGGCACAGGATAAGTTATGCCAATTTATCTATTCTTCACCCCTTTGTAGCTGATAAACAGAATTATTATTGCTCCTCGCTGCAGCTACATATCAATCTAATGGACTGAAAAATACAGCTCCACTCATGCGATTCATTTTTTTATCTATGCATTTGCATGTTGTAGGGCTTCAAACAATTCTTATTTATTGTGAAAAGCTTTCAGACATGATTTTAAAGCCTCCAACTGATGGTGCAAAACAGTTTTGGTAAGTTCCATGTCCCATTAATAACAAACAAGTTTCACATTTCCCATCACTAAGATATGCATATAAATAAAAGGTCAGTTTAAAAAAAAACCACAGCAAATAAGCAGATGTACGCATTTTAGTGTAGGGTATTTAATCTTTCAAGTAATATGGACACCTCATTCCCAAAAAAAGAGGTCATGTTTTCAAATACAATTAAACACTGGCTATTGTACCCATATTTAAAAACAAAGACATAGAACATTCTTCCTTTGAGTGGATGTATCTCCATATTTATCTGCTGCTGCATCTTTCCATGCAGTGTCTACACTTGCACATGTTTCTCCATATACTTTCTATGTGCTTTTCCCCTGTGCTTAAATGTAAATAAAAAATAAAATATATATTGTTCTAATATATTAGCTTACAGAAATTAATTATTCCTGCAATACTAACTTTAGAATTTAGATTAATTTAGAAAAAAAAAAAAAAATCAGAGATTCACATCCACCACATCAGCTTTAACTTGTTCTGGGAGTATAACCCACTCAGAGTGCAATCTTGTGGGTTTTTTTTTTTTAGTTTACTGTACCAGTCACAGAAGAGAAATATAAAATGTAGTATATTAGCCTGACTCCACTCAAAAAAACGAAACTTACAAAAAAAAAAAAAAAAAATAATAATGTCGGCATTGGTCATTCCTCCTGTTCAAAAGGGGGACTGTCTGGCATTTTAGGGCATGGATCACTGTTTGGTTGGATATCTATATTCCTACATAGCAAACAATCTCTGGTGGTGTTCGTTCTCAGACTTTATAATCTGTCTATCTATAATATTTCCTAGGATCAATGTATTCCTTGGGTATATTTAATATATAGGAATGGTACCAAATAATGTATTGGGCCAGTGCTCTTACCTGTACAATACTCTTTACCACCTGGCTGGGGTACAACAATCCTCCTATAAACAATTGGCTCTGATTCCAGGATGTTCTCATCATGCCTGTAAGTTGGGGGCCTCTCACTCGGCGTCCCCCGTGATCGTGCACCACCACCACCTCCTCCTCCTCTTCTCTCATGGGTGTCTATCTCTTCAAACACTGCTGCCTTGTCAAACAGTGCCAGATTGCCCTCAAAGTCAAAATCTGTATCTGGAATCTCTTCAAGTTCATCTCCAAAGCACTCGTCATCCCGAGCTTTCAATTGCCCATTCTTTGGACCACTCTTCTTTGGAGTCACCTGGTTTGGGTACCGGCTACTGGAAGACCCTGCTCAGGAGTGAAAACACAAGAGTAAGAGTCTGATGTCTAAAATAACATAGATAAGGATATGGAGTTTTTTCTCCATCTGCAATTGGCAAATAAAAAGGTGAAAACAATAATAAAATACGAGACCGAAAGAATGAATGAATCATATAGGAGTTAAAAGTCTAAATAGAAATAAATATATAGTTTTGACATTTCACATCAATAACATAGGGCTTCAATATATAAATAGAATGCAATGTGGTTAAAATGTTAAACTTAATGAAAAAGTAATTATGAGGCAGAATTTGCCTTCCTGATACGAAAATAGCAGAAATTGGTGACCAACATAATGTGCTTCCAACTGATGTACCTCATTTAAGACCTCTTTAAAGAATCACAGATCTGACAGTCTTTCAAACAAAGCATTAAATAAACCAAGCAGACAGAAGAATGTATCCTTGGGGAACTGCAGGCAAATAAGGTCACTAGCTGAGTCACAGATCTTGTACACTGGGAGATAAAAACCCAAAGGCAGGAAACACACATGACTATAGGAAACAAAGCTGGGAGTACGGGAAGGCAACAAGTGCCTGCTTGAAATATATGTTGGTCTATAGACTACAAATTCTGCTAAGCATATGAAATGACGACGCTGGCATGACAACACTAACCATACTTTTTTTCCTGGGAATATTTGTCTATGTTTAATAATATTTTTTGACACTATAGATGGGGTGAGATGAGATTGTTTTTTTCCTTCCATGCCTTTGTTCTCATATGTTACAGGAACAAGAGAGGTAGTGGGTTATTTGGATGGGTGAACTGCAACAAATTGCACTTTTGTTGCTGCTAGGTTTAATGTAAACCAGATAAGAAAACACAACTAGCAGAGTTTCCATGAGTACTTGATTACACTTTTAACATTGATTACCTTTAATAAACCAGTAATATAAAAAAGTGTTCATTTTCTCCAATTAATGTAATTTATTTTCCATGGGTACTACTACAATGGTCTTTAAAAGAGCCAGTGTAAGTGTTTTCCATATTAAATCAATTTTTTAGTTCACTATTAAGGCTCATTAAAAAAATACATACAAAAAGCAGTAGAAAAGCAAAGTTGAAATGTTTTCAGTAGGGCTCAGACGAGCGAAGTGGGTAGGGGTCATAGCAGTGACCATTAATAAGGTAAAGTGTGTTCTGAAATTATTTTTTTTCTGGCTAAAGCTGTGCTTTACTGCTGTTTGCAAATGTATTTTAGTGTTGGTTAATGGCGAACTTAAAAATATATTTAGCATGAAAAGCAATTACACTGACCCATTAAATTCTGCAGAGTAAATAGCCACAGATACATACATACATTGGGGCTTAAAAAAGAAAGAACTAAAAATAGACCATCATCTGTGAGATAAGACTGGAGAGAGACAAAGAAACACTGTGGTGCTTAGTAAAATATGCAAAATGTTTTATTTGAATAAAAAATAAAATAATTCAGCCTTTAAAATATTACCAGTTATGCGTCTGTTGGATCTACCATTTTTGTTTTTTGAGGATTTTTCTGAGGTTGGAGGTGACTTTGGAAAATCAAGAAGTTTCTATCTTCATAAAAGGAATGACATCTACAACTACCAGTGTATTCATTAGGTCCACCCTCCTGAGACAGTAAGAGACAGAACCAGCTGATAGAAGAATGTGGATCCTTGCAGTAATGAATAAATGGGTATAAAAAAAAAAAAAAAAAGACAATCTTGTTTTATTTTATTTTTATATTGCTTTCTAGCAAAAAAACGCTAAAAGTTGGAATTTATTGATAATTTTATTAAAATCATGTATTTATTAAAAATACAGTACAGCGCTATGCAAAGTCTCTAGTGGTATATGAACACTAAGAAGTGAGCTAAATCCTATCAAACGGACACCTTCAAGTGTTGAGAACCTATGCTGCCAATATTTCATCACCATCTGGACAGGATCAAACTCCTGGCTCCTAAGTTTTAGGTATTTTTTCCACTACTTTCACAAATTTATAAAAATTAAAAAATAAATAAAAAAAACACTTTGTTTCCTGGCACCTAAATGTTTCTTTTAAATAAGATTTCATTTGAAAAAATGTCCTACATTCTTTAAAAATTCAAAATTCTCCCTAAACCTTGGATGCACAAGCGCATAAATAAAAGAAAGAATCCCTTCCTCATGTTACCAATACCTGTGTCAGAACATATACATTTGAACAGGAATTAAATCCATGCAAATGTATTTACCAATGAATGACAGTGCGTGTGCCTCAGGTTAACAACTTGTCCCCATCTTGTATGCAGGAAGGAATTCTCACCTTCTTAAGGCTGAACTATAGCACCCTATCTCCAGGACATTGTAAATGAATGTAGGAAGGCAAAGTACATGGACTTTCCTTACTCCAAGCGAGGCAATCTTTAATCTAATTGTGTAATGTGTGTTTAGCTTACTAAGCAGCATTCTCTTTTTGGCAGACAGCCACCTTCCGTGAAAGCTGAAGAAGGTTAACAGAAATAAACATTGCTCCCCCACCTCTACCCTCCGCTCCTCCTTTCTTTTCACAGAAGTGCGTGCAAGAAGCTGGCTGCTTTTCAGCCATGGGAAGGCATTCCAGGCTTGCGTGAGGTGTCCTGGAGCCAGTGTGGCCTGATCAGGAAATCAACGTGCCAATCTAAAAACAGATCTGACCCTGAATGCTGGCAGGAGATGTGTTTAGTCTTTATACAACCTTATGCCCATTCAGTTATGTGTATTCCCCCACCCACTGGTACCTCTCCTTTCCACTTCACAATCCGACAACTGCTTCATGCAATCAGTACCTTACAGTTTTTAAAGAAATAATATTCTGTGTGTTTCACTCCTAAAACTAACTAAAACTTGTGTTGAAGTATTTCTGTTTTAAATCATGTTGCTGTTTTTCCACCGATTTAGACCTTGTGGGAGACAAAATCACCAGTTTCACAATTTATCTTCCATTCAACCCACTCCCCCAAAAGTATTTTTAGTCTCTTCTCCTAGACTAACTTCTAAAGCTAAATCATGGCCCTATTCCTCAGCCCCACCAGGCTACCTTTTCTCCCATTCCACAATTCCCCTTTACTATCTGCATCCATTTCAGCCCTCTCTCCTTCAATTGCAGACACAGAACAAATTAGAATTTCCCACTTCAGCACATGTCTTGCTGCATATATTACAAATAGGTAAAGTATATTAACTTATGATTTCTTTAATTAATTAGCATAAAAAAAATATATATACAGAAAACAAAAAAAATAAAACACCACAGTATCGCAAAAAACCACAAAGACCTCACAAGGAGCCCCAACGGTGCTCATAGGACAAAGTACACCAGGGGAGAGCCTTGCAATAAAATCACCAAAAGGAGATCAGCGCGGACCTTACAATAAGTGCAAAAGCGCCTCTGATATACGCCAACCCAGAGGCTCGCAATGAGCGCCGAAGGATCTCAGACCACCAAAACACTTAGGTGCTCATTCAATTTGAATTTTGGCAATTGAATAGGGCTCTATATAAGCACATAACATATTTTTTTGACAGAAGTTTTTAGTTAGTGAAAACCTTGCTTTTGGATAGAAGTTCAGTAACTAAAAACTTCTGTCAAAAAATGTTGTATGTGCTTATATAGAGCCCTATTCAATTGGGCAACTCGGAATTGAATGAGGCTCTTACTCTCTGTGGCAAACAGTATTACCTGCCTTACAATTTTATTGCCGTCATTTTTTGACGGGCAAGTCGCTAGTTCAATATAATATGAATATAGCTAGAGGAGTTTTAATATAGAACTGATTATGATTTAATTATATTTTGAAACAGATCAGAAAGACCATAATCCTCAGTCAGCACTTGACATAACTCATTAAAACGTAGCTTTTATTCATTCAATAAAAATTCTCTATACAGTGGCAAGTGATTCCTATTATAAAAAATGGTGTGTAAATCTTATATCCAGGACACCCTGCAAGAGGCAACCGGTTCATGCATCCAAGTCGTGGGTAATTTTTTAGCTCCAATTATTGCACCAGAGAGTATATGTGCATACAGCAAATCTTAGTGGCAATAAACATAATCCTAGGTATTCCCCTATCTTCCTCTACATTCATAAATGGTGGGTCAGTCCAATCCAACCAGAGAGTGAAGCAGAGACACTAAACACTGTCAGTGATACCGTATATATTAATCAGGTTCTCATAGTCTGCAAACTCCCTTTCAAATTAGAGAAGCTGTAGGTCCTTGTACCACACTCATCGGTGCTAAATGAAATTCAGATAAAGCCTCTATCTGGCTATTCATGTTAAGGGGATCTCACGTTTAAGAAAATCCTATGCCTCCCATGCATCTAGGTACAGGGAATCACACAAACCAACTCCCATCCATATCTCTGCTGGGTATACATTGAAAGAACATTAACACTAGTGCCTATTCAGCAATTTATTAGGGTCTGACGATTCCCCCTCTAAAAGTAAGAGTGGTTATTGATCCCTACACTGTGCTAGCTAATGTATACCAGCAATCTGTGCTGAGTGGTTCTATGGAGCTCAATTGTATGGTATCACGCCAACCTAAGCTACTGCTGCCGCCGACCGGAGCCTCTGTTGCAGCTGTCTGTACAGAGAATTTCTATTGAATGAATAAAAGCTATGTTTTAAAGCACTATGTCAAGTGCTTACTGAGGAATATGGTCTTTCTGATCGTTTTCAAAATTCAATGGTTTTCAGAGTTGTCTTTCTTTTCCTCTTTTCAATAATAGTGTTCATACATTTTACTGATTTCCATTGTGATTATTGAAACATTCCTGGTTATCCTGAACAACTAGTTGGATGAACCTTATTAGTAAAGGTTATGATAATTTAGCCAGGATTTTCAGGAGCATTCCTTCTCAAAATCAACTGCTATAAAAGCTGAAGAAATCTGCAAACCCTTTGGTAGGTTTATTAATGTTTTATTTTAAGATTTGTTAATGCAAAAATGTTTTCATACACTACCGATTCACCTCTATCAGATGCATTCATAATCCATGAAACTTAAATATGCCTTTAACGACAATTTTTCTACATAAAATACCTTTTGGTCCCTCCATTCCCCTTACTAATTTTGATGCCATTCTCTGTACTTTTTAGGCTCTAAAGTGTCCTTTTTTTTTAAGTGGTGCTCAAAATTGTACTCCATATTCTATTGACAGAATTATATTTCCTTTTCTTGCTTCCCCTCTTAATACATGCTAATACGTTATTTGTCTTTGCAGATGCTGATTGACATTGAGAGCCATCACGTAGGTGGTTGTCCATAAGCACTTCCAAATCCCTTTCTATCTCTAATACTCCTAGATTATATACTGCATGCAATTTTTCTTATCTCAAATGCATAACTTTACATTTATTTGTATTAGTTGTCATCAGACATTAAGCTGACCATTCTTCTAGTTTATGCAAGTCCCTTAACAGTGAAACTCCATCATTTTCTGATTTTATTACATTGGACAACTCCGCGACATCAGCAAATATGGACAATACTTTCTAGTCCTCCTTCTAAAATCAGCAATATGTTAAAAAAGGATAAGACCTAATACCGAACCCTGATGAACCCCACTTACCACATTAGTCTAATATGACTACGTCCCATTTACAACAACCCTTTATTTCCTGTATTTTAGCCAGTTCTCAATCCATGTGCATATTTGTTTTGCAATCAAAGTATCCCTTAGTTTGTAGAATAGCCTCCCACGTTGCACTGTATCAAAATACTTTACAAAATCAAAAGACTACATCTAGTGAGCTGCCTTGGTCCAAGTTCCTACTCACCTTCTCATAAAAACTAATTACATTTGTTTGACATGGCCTACCACTCATAAGTCTGAAAGAAAGTTGTGTTAGAGATACATGAACAAAAAACTAAGATGCATTGGATAGAGGCTTGGAAGTCATATTAGAAACCGATTTACATTTTTTGTATACTGATCAAGTACAGATTTAGTTATTTACACTAGTGGTTATTGTTTGCATAGTCCTTGAAGCTGCTGCATGCCTAATATGCTGCTGCAGAGTAAAAGTGCCAACAATCCGAGGTCTCACGGTGTCCCTTATCTGTTATAACAGAATGTAACGCAGAAACCATGTAAAAAAAGTGTGTGTGCGCAATGTTTGGTATCATCAGAACAATCATAGAATAATTACAAAGTATAATCAATGTTCTGCAATGCCCTGCAAGTAGTGGAAATATTGATACTTTGAAGGTGTGTAGTGTTGGAATGTCCATAGACTTAAGAGCCCATACACTGTAGATGCCAACTGTATACTCACAGGAGTTGTGTCTGCGGCGGAAGTTTTTAGGCTGGTTAAGGGCCTCTGCGTGCCTATCCATGTAACTCTTGGAGCATGGCTGTGGGGAGGTGCCACCAGGTTCAGTGCCCCTCACATCAACCCTGCGGGGTATGTTCTGAGCAGTACTGGGCATTGTCGTTATTTTCTGCTTACTGGTGCCATTCTGCTGGCTGGCTTGCAGATAGCCACCCGTCACTGTGTGGTCAGAGAGCTGGTGGTTTGAATGTTTCCTGTTGTCCATGGGAATATCCAAAATCTTTAGCTCTGCAATATCTCCTGCCCTAATTTTAAGAAATAAACATGAAGCAAAGATGTAATAAAAACAAACATCAAGATTTCAAAAGATAGACAGACAATCATTATGCCAACATAGAAAATAATAAACACAACTGCATCAGTGCTGTTTTACACATGTATATGGTGCGTGTTTTTAGATCACATAAAAATCCAATATTTTGCAAGTTAACTTTACTTTACTTTTTATGTATCTTGCAGGACAAAAGTGCCATAATTTAATTTTCATAATGTGTACGAAGCACAAATGACCTGGAAAAATACATAGCATCTTTCATATTAGTAACCTAAACTCACATCCATAAGGGGGCTTCATGCCACCTATGGGCATAGGTCAAAGATGTTTTAGATGTCATAATGAAGGAGAGTAAGCACAAATAAAGGGAAACTTTCAGAAGCTGACAATCTGTTACTTTATAGGTACATTGTGTGTGGCAATTACAAAGAGGTAGATAAAATGAATCAATCTTGGGTAAAAGATTCATGAAAAAAAAAATTGCTCTAAGAGTCCTTTTAACATTTGCTTCAAGAAAACCTTGTGAAGTCTCAGAAACGTCTAATATTTCTTCTTTTAGGATATTTATCAGGCATTGAACATAATTGTAACTGTTTAGATGCATCACAAATCAAGCTGGTATTTCCAGAAAACAAGATTAGGAAAATAGCAAACTGTGACTTAGGTGCAACTAACCTGAATGTGACCTCTGGCACCAGGCACTTGACCCCATTGTGAAAAGGCTGGGTTAGGGAAATGGTTTGATTCAGCTGGTCCACAGCAGATACACGACCTTGATACACTCCCAAAGCATCACCACAGTTAACGGACACAATGCTTCCCAGCCAATCAGCAGCCATATCTTCAATGTATTCCAATGACTAATTGAAAAAAAAAAAAACACAGATTTAAAACAAATAATGCCAACATAATGAGTATATTACCGTGAGAATGTATAGTATGAGCACCGGAGACATTACAATTTATCACATATCAATTCCACTATTGATCAGTTGAATGAAAAATAGAAATGTGCCTGCATGCTGATGATGCGAGATGCAAACAAAATTAAATTTCAAATTATGTGCAAAGCCAGTTAAGCTTATAAATCTAAGGTATGGCTTGACAGTTATTGCAAGAGAGCCCCTAGGATTTGGTGGCTGTTACTAGCTCAGGGCCCAAGTGTTCTCAGTACACAGACATTTTCCATCTTCAATGACCAACACCTTTTAGGAAAACCTCTGCATCTTTGTACAACATGTAACTTACTCAGCTGTGCAAGCCATGAGAACAGAGGCATCTTCATTTAGCAGACACCAATTGTTCAAATAAGTTGACTCAGCAGTAATCCTTCATGTTAAAGTTTAAAAAGGACAGGGAAGGTTTCTGAATTTTACTTGGTATATAAAATACCTGTGTATCTATTTACTTTTATGTACTTTATTTTATTCAAAAGAATACTTAGAAGCTTGTATTTTTTTTTTTTACAGACTACAATAATACAAATAGCAACTATTTTGGGTCTGTCCTCTGCATCTCATGAAGACATAGGCTTTGTAGTAATGGTTGTGCACTGTCTCTTATTAGCCAATCGGGAGAAAATTATCAGAAACAAACTGCAACATCCTGCGGATACAAGGTCCCCGATTAGCTAGTGTGAGACACTGCACAGCCAGTACAGCAGAATCTATCTTAATGAGCTGCAGAGGGCAGACCAAAGAAGGTACTACTTGTTTGCTTTTACGAAAAGCAAAAATAGGGTATAAGCACTTCTTAATATATAAATGTAAATACATAAATATGTGTATTACATACCTAGTAAAATCCAGAAATCTTACATGTCCCTTTAAGTACAATTGCTTATGAGCATGTATATGGTGTGTTAGATGCCAAAAAACACAACTGACCCATCCAAATGAAGTCAGAAGGAAATGCTATATAGTCTACATGCAAGTGCTTAGATAAAAGTAAAGTCTGTTATGATTTTGTCTAAAATGCTCACGGAAAATGTAGCCGTCAATATTGCCAGTTTGTTATAAACTTAAGAAATGAGAGGGGTAGATGAAAGGAGACGAGGCAGGGGATTGAGGAAATTACTTGAGATTTTTTGGCTAGAACTTTGAAAACGCCAAATTTACCTTTTTTTATTAAAATTACCAACGAAGTCTAGTGACCAAGCATTTTTAGGGAATGAAACATGTTGAGTGTTTTTAAATTCTCTATTACAATACATACTTTTATAGGATTATTGTAATGTGTAGAGATTACATTTTGGCAGAGGATGAATATTGTGCTTATCAAGTCTAGAAAAGGTTTCTGTGTTTGTCTTTTATTGACTTGTTTGTGTGAGAAATAAATGTAATATTACCCAGCTTTACTATCCATGTACTCAGGACGTCCAGAGAGAAACTTTCACTGATTGAACTTGTTTTAGTAAAAGTACCAAATGAATGATAGAGATATCTATATCTATCTATCTATATACATACATACATACATACGATTACTAGCTGTAATAATTCCAGTTTTACATACAACCAAAACAACACCTATACCAATAGATAATGAACTTCAGATTTAAAAAAAAACACAACAGCACAGTGTTACCTTGGTACTCAACCTTAATCCGTTACGGACGGCAGGTTGAGTACCAAAAAAGTTGCGTACCAAACTGCTATAATGAGTAATGTAAATTGGTTTCCGCAAACGCGATAAGTACCAAGGTAGCTTCACGAGTACCAAAGTTGTTTGGTCATCTAGACAGATTATTGACAATGTTGAGTACGGAGGAGGTTGGGTAGCACTGTATATAATTTTCCATATGTAAATACAGATAAGAAGACGGGAACATGTCTAAAAAGATGCTTAGCAAAAACTTTCAAGTATGGGTTATGAAAATGTCCAGAACCCATGGCATTGAAAGGTTTAAACCTATGAATAACTACAACATTTAGCATGCAGACACACCGAGGTTTGCTTGCTAAGGTAAAGCTAAACTGAAGTACTGGTTTGGTGTGTGTGTTTGACGTTCATTCGTATCCGACTCTCCGTGACCTCATGGACCGTAACACACCATGCTGATCCAAATTCGTGGCAGAGATACTGGATTGGGTTGCCAGTTCCTTCTCCAGTGGGCCACAACATACAGCTCCCAGTATTCCTAGGCAGTCTCCCATCTAAGTACAGACCAGACCAAACCCTGCATGGCTTCAGCAGTGAAAGCACTGAATCCTAACCATTGGACCGCCTGGAAACCCTCTGATTTGGTAGAATATGCTATTTCAATATGACATTGTAAGATCCTGTGGTGAGGAATATACCATACATCCATATAAAAGTTATAGCACATGGCAGATTGGGCACACACATACAGATTAAATATATTACTAGGAAATTGCCCGTCAAAAAATGATGGCAATGAAAGTGTAAGTGAGCTAAGGGTGTTTGGTGTATATAATGTGGCTGATGTAGCGTTGTTCCTTTTCTATGTCAATATATGCAACTTTTTCTGAATATTCGTAGCTGTTTGGTGGGCTTTTTCAGAATATCCAGTGGTGTTTGGTGGTGTTTTCTGTGTTTATGGTAGTGTTTTGCGTGTTTAGGGACCTTCAGCCTCATTTTCGTTTTGTTCGGCGGCCATTTTTTCTCTTGCTTAGGTGATTTTTGGGTCTCTAAACTCTGAAATTTGTGCTTAAATGGAGGTGTAACTTCACTTGCAGAGGTCCTCTGTGCCCCCCCCCCCCCTTGCTGTGAGTAACCTTTTTATGTGTTTTTAATGTTTTTCGGGTTGCGCGGGTTGCGTCCTTGTTTTGTAATCTCGTAGGTGTTTTTCGGCAAATACGTAGGTGTTTGGTGGCGTTTTGCGTCTTTAGACTGCTGTAGCCTCGGTTTTTTCGGCGGTCATTTTTTATCTTGCTTAAAGAATTTTTAAGTGTCTAAACGGCTTTAATTTCAGTTAAATTGAGGTGTAACTTTAGTTTTCGAGGTCCTGGATGCCCCCTCTTGCTGTAGGTAAGCTTTTTATGTATTTGTTGTGTATTTGTTGGATTTTTGATGTGCGCGTGCTGCGGCCGTTTTTTGTGAGTTTGTAATGGGTCGTAACGTGTCTCGTATTTTGTTTGCGTTACGATGTAAAGTTTGCAAGGGTTGCAGTTGCTGGCAAGGAGCAACTGCGCCCCTCGTAAATTTTACGAGGGTCGCGGCCTGTAACGCGAGCCCGCAAGCGTTAGCAACAACTCTTATGCTCACAACTATATATGTGATATGTACAATGAAGGCAAACACACGCACATAATTATATATATATATATATATATATATATATATATATATATATATATATATATATATATATATATATAGATAGATAGATAATTATTATTTTTTGAGGGCTGAAAACAAAAATCAAAAACTTAGGAGCCAGGAAGATGTTTAGGAGCCAGACAGTGTTGTAGCTTATTATGAAGACATATGTAGTCACCAGCTGGACAGTGTGTGTAGTTATATAGAGTTTCTACTTTGGTACAAACAATTACTACGAGTCCCATGTGGATGTTAGCGCCAGTCACAGCATCACTCTGAGCACACATACGTGCAGCTTGGTTTAACCGCTGAATGATAATATAATAACAATTAGCCGTGTAATAACATTAATTATCGCTATGTCCTGACACATAGAACGATACAAAATACAAACATATACCCACCGCACACTAAACAGCATCCGCCAACCGGAACTTCCTGTTTGGAACACTGTGTGTGACGTCATTTCCTCTATAAACAGAGTCGGCTAAGAAATTGTGCTATGGCAACCGCTGGCGTGCGTTCCATGCAAAGGCGGGAAATCCGAAGGGGGCTAGAAAGGGGGAGTGGTCAAGTCATTTGTGTATGTTTAATGTGTACAGAGCCAGTAAATACAGTGATTATACACATACACGCTTTGGTCTTTATGAAACTGAAGATGTGCTCTGGCAGTCACTATGAGCATAACCTCATTTCTTATACATAGGAAAGCTGTCATTTTCAAGCTTGTTGTCTTCTTACCTGATACATTTGAAAGCTACCAGGACTGGTAAATGGTTGTTTTGTTCCAATCACCGTAATGGCCCAGCTTTCCAGAAATTTACATGGTAGAAAACATAACTTGTTAATTTACAGTGATTTAAAAAATATATATATACTAGCGAATTGCCCGTCAAAAAATGACGGCAATGAAATTGTAAGGTAGCTAATGTTGTTTGTTGTTTAATAGTAAAGATATAATACATTAATAAATGAATATACTTTACCTATTTGGAAGCATTGTGTTGAAGAGCTGTGAATGTGTTTTGACATTGCTGCAGCATTAGTGTTGTGGAGCTGCTCTCTAAGCGTGGTGAATGTGTGCAGTGTAATACTGTGCGTGCGCAAGTCGAAACCGTGCGCGTAGTGTCGTACTTCCGCATTTGCGTTAAATGGCGGTTTATGTGTGTTTTGCGTATTGTCCGTTGTTGGTTTGTAGTGGTTTTCGAGTTTCGTGTGGTGTTTTGCGAGTTTCTTGTGGTGTTTTACGTCTGGAGAGTGCTGTAGCCTCGTTTTCGTTTTGTCCGTCGGCCATTTTTTCTCTCGCTTAGCGATTTTATTAGTGTCTAAAGTGTTTTATTTTTATTTAAATGAAGGTGTAACTTGTTTTTTTGAGGTGCTGGATGGTTCCTCTTGCTGTAGGTAAGCTTTTTATGTGTGTGTTGTGTGTATTTATTGTGTTTTAAATGTTTGTATGTCGGCGTGTTGCGTCCGATGTTTGCGAGGTCGTAATGTGTGGTAACGTGTTTCGTAGGTTGTTTGCGTTCCTCGTAAAATTTAGCCAGTGTCGTAATTTGTGTGTCGTGTTTTTTGAGTAGCGACGTGAAGTTTGCGAGGGTTTGAGGCCCTTGCCCAGTGACCTCGCCAGCAACTGAGGCCCTCGCTTCGCGGCACTCCATGCCAGCAACTGAGGCCCTTGCCCAGTGACCTCGCCAGCAACTGAGGCCCTTGCCCAGTGACCTCGCCAGCAACTGAGGCCCTTGCCCAGTGACCTCGCTACGCGAGGGCCGCGGCTCGCTTCGCGAGGGCCGCGGGCTCGCTATGCGAGCCCGCAAGCGTGAGCAACGGCCCGTACGCTCACAACTATATATGTGATTTTACAGAGAGGTCACACTGACTAACTGAATATGCTCTAATATCAGACTGGAGTGCCACTGAATTCGGGACCACTGAAGTGTAAAATGTAGTTTGCTCTACTGAAGAACTTGACTTGATAATGTGCAAGATGGGTGTTTTTTTTTTTTTTTTTAAAGATTAAAGTAAATAACTACAATCCTTAATTTTTAATTTTTGTATTCAGTTTTGATTTAATAAGTGACATTTTGCTTTGGTAAAAGTATTTAAAACCTGAGAGGAGTGGAAAAAACCTGAGAGGAGTGGACGAAACCTGTGCCACATGATATCTGTATTCACTTCTGTTACAAATGTCCTTTCTAGGCATCTGATTATCAATAGAACTCAATGGTAGAGTAAGCCCCCCATAAGACAACCCTCCCTCTCCAGCTACAGACAGACTAGCAGGAGGAATCCTGTGTGATACAATCTCATCTAAAAATCACATTATTGCCTAGAATGCTTTTATGTTCCTGTCTTGCTTTCCTTCCTGGTAATGTTATTATTTTGTTACATGCTTCACAAGCATGCAAAGTGTTTATCAAGCTACAGCAGTCCTTTGAACTAATCTCAAAATATATTTTTGAATGGGATTGGGTGATTTTTGAAGTGGTAGCTGGCTGCATATCATGGGTGTAGGAACTGGGGGGATGAGGGGGACAAATCCCCCCCACACAGATTTTTCTGCATTTGTATGTATGTATACATAAGCTATTTTATGGCCTGTGCATACAATGAGCTGTAACCACCCCACAATTATTCTGGCTCCTACACATGCATATTCTATACAAAACATGTTGACAAATATTTAATATTTAGAAGCCAGACTCAAATATTCCCCCCTGCCTATAACTGACATTCATACAACATTTTAACAAATAAAAAGTTTAAAAACTATCAATATAGGCAGACTGGTGAGGTGTATAGGTTATAGTGTGTATAAATTACTTCGGCAACAAGGTGCTTTTTAAGAATAGGTGTCATTAACATACATTACACAAATTATACAATATGTACACAATTTTTGCTACATAAATGCTTGCTAGATCAACCTATCCTTGCATTAAAATGACAGGCATAGAGTCTGAACGACGCGGAGGCTGCACAGGCTCCCTGGGTCAGCCTGTAGCGTCACGTGACCCAGCGGAGCCTGTGAGGCTATTAGCCAATCAGGAGCGTCGGGGGGCGTGTCGGAAGCCCGTTTCGCGCCATTGAACACAGCAGCGCGGTCTCCCGACTGGATGGACGGAGGTCTGAGGTCCTGCAGCATTAAAAACACAGTAGGAAGGTTTAATTACTGAGATTTCACCCCAGCTTACCAGCATATAAGGGGATATCACTGTTGAGGCTATCCCTGTCTGTTTTTGTGTTCTTTTCCTCCTCCGTTTTTGTGTGTGTGTGTGTCCCTGTCTCCCTGTGGTGTGCTGTGTCTGTGTGTGTTCCTGTGTCTGTGTGTGCCTGTTTTCTGCTTGTTGTGCCCCTTGTTTGTTCCCCTGTTAGCAATTGCTATGGATCCAGAAGGCTTAGAGGCCTTACTGGCTGAGGTTAGGACCCGTGCCTTAAGCCAAGGGGTCAGGTGGGTGCAGGACAGGCTGGGACCTCCCATGCCTTCTGCGCTTGGAGCTCAGCACATTGTACAGGAACAGCCTGCGGTGGCTGGTCTCCTAGCCAATCCTGATGCCTCCAGGGAAATTTTTTCCCATCCCACCGCTGTAGGGCTGCCAGACCCACGTCCATCAGGTAGCAGAGACACCAGAGATGGGGGGGTTACAGGTCAGGGCGGCCGGGACCCCATACCCCCCAGGCAGGCGAGCGCCAGGACCACGGGCGGTGGGGGTGAGGGCCTAGCAATCCGGCCACCACCTGCCAACTTGCCTAAAGGTCCTAGGCCGCGACAAAGGTCGCGAAACACCCCTCTAACACCCCGCAAGGGGGGTGCAGGGGGTAAGAGAAAAGCCGGGAGTCCAAAAAAGGCTCCTACAGGCCCTCACGGTGCCAAGCAGACGGTCCCTGGGGTTTCCCTAATTAACAGTGCTTCTGGTACTTTACAGGGACGCCCAACTGGCAGCGAGAGGAGCATGGCGACGACGAGAGAGAGAAGAGATGGGGTCATCAGAGAGATGAACAGCCAAGACAGCATGGTCATGATTGATGACATGCCTGTGACAGCGGCAGTGGCGAGGCTAGGACGCCCCACTCGAGCTAAGAAGGCTACGAGCAGGTACAGTCCGCTGCTATTTACGCACACACCGCTAAGGCGTAGCAGAGTAGAGACTGAGGGCGATACGGTTAGGCCACAGCGCAAAGGGTCTAAGACTGACCAACAGCTGGATATTCCAACGCCCGAGGAAGTCTCAGGGGGCCCCCTACAGGGGGCGGCGGAGGCAGTGCTAGCCTACTCCAGCCGCGCAAGCTTAGCTGACCAGGACCCTTCCTCAGACGAGGAAAGGGCGGTATGGGCGCGGGCATGCAGGTCGCGGAGAGCTAGTGACTGTTCTTCTTGTACCCACAGATCTAGAAGGAGATCCCGGTCTAGAAGCAGAAGATCTTGTCGGTGCAGCTGTGCTTGCACGGGATCTGAGAGGAGAAGCCCGCGGAGGGCCAGACGGTCAGAGTCCCCGGAGCGTCAGGAGAGACGCGGGGATACTCCGTTGGCCGTATCTACTCCTAAGCTTCCAGAAGCAGGTGAGCGCTCAGAATTGAGCTGCGCAGCAGACAAAGGGGGTTTTGTTGGGTCATTAAGGACTCTATTAGCTGCGCATAACATTGCAATTAGCGAGCGCGACATGGGAGCGTGGATAGGGGGGCTAGCAAAGGGTGCATGGTCCCAGCCAGCAGCGGTAGTGGCGCCAGCGAGCGCGAGCGAGGCGCTAGCTAGCTTGCGCGCGCCCGAGCCGGTAGGCAGCGCAATAGCAGCAGTTGGGAATAACACTGTGGGGGTTACCGACGCAGCCATGAGGCCCATAGTCCTCTGCTCGTTGGATAATTTGGGTGCACACCTTCCACAGGAAGTAAAGGAAAAGATCTGGAGGAGGGAGTTTATAGAGTTGTTTTCCCTTCTTCCTATGTCTAGGCAAACAGACCTGGCCGAGAGGGGCCCCAGGGAGGGGAAATCCTTTGCTAGGCTACCCAGGACATTTGATACCTGGCTGCAAGCATTTTCTATTTGGGCTTGCGTACTGTGTGAGCGGCACCCTGAACAGAGTTCGGGATTGTTCGTCTACATAGACGAAATTCGGAATGCTCACAAGGTTTATGGGGGTACAGCCTGGTGGCGGTACGATGAGGAATTCCGGCAATACTTGGCCTCAAGGCCAAGTATGGCATGGAGCGACAAAGCGGTGGCGTATTGGCTAAATATCATGACACCCATGAGAGTCACGACGCCCTTTCGGAGCGGGGCCGGTGGAGGTAAGGGCCCCACCCACGCCTCAGGAGCAGGTCTTAAGACCTGTTTTTCGTACAACGAGGGGGTCTGCAGATGGGCGCCTAACTGCAGGTTTAAGCATGCATGCTCAAACTGCGGAGGTGAACACCCCCTGTCTAGATGCAGTAGACCCAAAGAGGGAGGCAGGGGGGAGCCTTCTGCAAAGGGGCAAGACGCCCATACGCCTCCCCGCCATGCTGCCGTGGCTAAAGCGCTACGGTAAATTGGCAGGCACCGCCGAAGCGGCGCGCCTATTGGAGGACGGGTTCCGAGAAGGATTCCGGATTCCATGTGGGGTCGACATTCAAGGTTTTCTTGTCCCAAACCTGAAGTCGGCTAGGGATTTCCCAGGGGTAGCCAAAGCTAAGGTGCTTAATGAAGTAAAATTGGGGAGGATGGCCGGGCCATTTGCGGCCCCGCCCATCCAGGGTTTAGTTGTGTCTCCTCTTGGGGTGGTCCCCAAGAAGGAGAAGGGTAAATTTAGACTGATCCAGCATCTCTCATACCCCAGAGGCCGTTCGGTAAACGATGGCATATCAAGAGACCAGGCTACTGTGTCTTACGAGTCATTTGACCGGGCGGTCGATTTGGTGAGGAGGAAGGGCCAGGGGGCCCTTATGGCAAAAGTGGACATCGAGTCAGCATTCAGATTGCTCCCCGTGCACCCGACAAGCCATCGGTTGCTGGGGTGCTTCGTAGACGGAAGTTACTTCATTGACTTATGTTTACCCATGGGATGCTCGATATCCTGTGCTTACTTCGAGGCTTTCAGCAAATTTTTACAGTGGGTTGTGAGCATCGAGGCGGGGTATAAGAGTGTTACCCATTACCTGGATGACTTCCTTTTTGTTGGCCCAGCGAGAAACGACGCTTGCCGTTTTATGCTGGAGGTGTTCACCGAAATCTGTACAGAATTCGGGGTACCATTGGCCCATGATAAGACGGAGGGCCCTACGGAACAATTGACTTTTCTGGGGATTCGGATTGACTCCTGCAAAATGGAGTGCAGTCTTCCCTTAGAGAAGGTGGAGGACATGCAAGCCGAGATTACGGCGCTGCGGGGCGCACGGAGGGTGACCCTCCGGCGGCTGCAATCAATATTGGGGAAGTTGAATTTCGCGTGCAGAATTATCCCCATGGGGCGGATATTCTGTAGACGAATGTCTTTGGCTACGGTGGGGATTGCGAAGCCCCATCATTTCCTAACAGTCTCTAAGGCCATGCGTGATGATGCAGAGGTATGGGCAAGGTTCCTTGCAGACTTTAACGGGCGGGTGGTCCTTCAAAAGGAGGGCACCACCAGCGCAGAGCTAGACCTGCACACCGATGGTTCTGGACCGATCGGTTGTGGGGCGTATCTCCAAGGGAGATGGTTCGCTGCGGCATGGCCGGAGGAATGGGAAGAGGCGGGTTTACTGCTGAACCCTACATTCCTGGAGCTGTTTCCTATGGTGGTAGCAGTGCACTTATGGGGTCCTTGTTTCAGGGACAGGCGAGTCATTTTCCATTCGGGTAATAAGGGGTTGGTGGAAGCCGTGAACAACATCACGGCGGCATCCGTACCAGTGATTAGATTGCTTAGGCATCTTGTGCTATGTTGCCTTCGCTTGAACATATGGTTTCAAGCAAGACACGTGACAAAGGTGAATAACGGAATTGCTTACGCCCTCTCTCGGTTTCAGGAGGATCGTTTCAGGGCGCTGGCTCCTCGTGCGAACGCCCTGGGGGAGCTCATCCCCGAGGAGCTATGGGAGATTGGAGCTGTCAGGTAACGAGACTCGTGAGACAGTCTGTTGCCCCAGCGACGTGGAACGCTTATAGACGCGTGTGGGCTAAATGGGATAGCCTAGTGTCACTGGCAGGTGGTGCCACGACGGAGGACAAGAGCGTAGGGATCTTGCTTTGGTACCTGCTGCGGTGCGCCGAGCAAGGCGAATCAAAACCCGTAGTAGGGAGACAGGTCACGGCGCTTGCTTTTATGTTTAAGCTTGCTGGGCAGAGGGACCTTACTAAGGAGTTTCTAGTGCGCAAAGTGGTGCGCGGAATGTTCAGCGGTGCGCAAAGGCCAGATAGTAGGCGGCCAATAACATTTGCGCTGTTGCTGAGATTGGCTCAGGAACTGGTGGTGGTTTGCAGGGATCCCTTTGAATCTCTACTTTTCCGAACGGCTTTTTCCCTGGCGTTCTTCGGAGCGTTTAGGATAGGGGAGTTAGTCGCGAACAGTAGACACGGTTCGGGGGGTCTGCAATTGGTGGATACCTGCCTCAGGGAAGGTACGGTGGTATTGTGGTTGCGGAGGTCAAAGACTGACCAAGTGGGTAAAGGAAGAGAAGTGGTTCTGCATCAGGTTGGCACAGAGTGTTGCCCATATGCATGTGTAGTGGAGTACCTTAAGCAGAGACCGGTGGGACGGTGTTCGCTGCTGGTCCACGCCGATGGAACGGCACTGTCTGTGTATCAGTTTAAAAGAGTTTTAAAAAGCGCACTGCACCGGCTCGGTTTCAAGCAGTCCGACTTTGGGACACACTCTTTTCGGATTGGAGCTGCCACTGAAGCGGCTAGGTTGGGGTTGCCCGACGCGGCAGTAAAGCGCATCGGTAGGTGGGACTCGGACCGTTTTCGTTCCTATGTACGGCCAAATGCAGTGGTTTAATGGTGTTGCTTTCTACTTTCAGGGGAACAGAAGCAACTATGGATTGTGGGCCATTCCTACGTGTACTGGGCCCATAGGTTAGCCGCAGTTACCGAAGAAAAGGCACAACTGGGCTTTCCTATTACGGACTTACGCGTAAGGTGGTGTGGCGTTCGGGGTCTGCGATGGGCGCAGCTCGACGGTCTCTTGGAAACGTATGCGCAGCGTTACGGTCAGCCCAGTGTTATAATTCTTCATGCCGGCGGGAACGATTTGGGGACAGTTCCCATGAGACGGATGTTAAAGGTGATGAGACGGGACAGCGAAAAATGGGTGAAGAAGTTCCCTGGCACGTTCCTTATCTGGTCTGAGATGATCAAGAGAAGATCATGGCGTAACGCGCGCGACCCAGTATGCTTAGATAAGGCTAGACAGAAGATAAACCAGCAGATTGCGAGCTTTGTGAGAAAACAAGGTTTCTCGGCCATCCGGTATAAAGATTTCGAACCGGTCGGCGCAGATGACTTTTTCTCAAAGGATAAGGTTCATCTTACGGAAATAGGGTACGAGTTGATGATGTTGGAGTTTAGGGAGAGTGTTTTGCGGGCTTTGGCTTTAATGTCCAGCAGGGGGGGATCGCAGCCTCGGGAGGCGTCCCTCGCATGCTCCGTGGCGGGAGGTGAGTTGCCCGGCCCACTGGCCTAAGGGGGCGATGGCCCCACCTCACAGGGCGTGCTTAAAGATAAGCATTGGGGCTTTGGGCAGGGCTCAAAGCGTGAGGTCACTGTTCGTGGCCGGGCTCCTCCCCCGGAAGGAAGGACTAAATTAGTCATCTAAACAAGTTATGGTTGTTTGTTTATATTGTGTCTAAATAAAGCTGTGGCCCGTTGTTTCTCCCAACTTAAGTTGTCGTGTCAGTTATTCATCAACTAGCCTGAATGGATCATGCATGGGTCATGAACGACGCGGAGGCTGCACAGGCTCCCTGGGTCAGCCTGTAGCGTCACGTGACCCAGCGGAGCCTGTGAGGCTATTAGCCAATCAGGAGCGTCGGGGGGCGTGTCGGAAGCCCGTTTCGCGCCATTGAACACAGCAGCGCGGTCTCCCGACTGGAATCCCACCCACCCACCCTGTATTTTGTTGTTAACAGATGTATGGTTTATTCTTTTAAAAAAAAAAAAAAAAAAAAAAAAAAAAAGTATATATAATATATATAATATAAATAAGAAATGTTGAAATTAATATATATTTTGGTTAAGAATTCGGAGAAGTGGCTATTGTATGTTGTGTTTTGTTAATTTATGTCTGTGCGGCGGGAGGTGAGTTGCCCGGCCCACTGGCCTAAGGGGGCGATGGCCCCACCTCACAGGGCGTGCTTAAAGATAAGCATTGGGGCTTTGGGCAGGGCTCAAAGCGTGAGGTCACTGTTCGTGGCCGGGCTCCTCCCCCGGAAGGAAGGACTAAATTAGTCATCTAAACAAGTTATGGTTGTTTGTTTATATTGTGTCTAAATAAAGCTGTGGCCCGTTGTTTCTCCCAACTTAAGTTGTCGTGTCAGTTATTCATCAACTAGCCTGAATGGATCATGCATGGGTCATGCTGAGGGCACACAAAAAACTGAGCATATACACTGTGGAAGGCACTGCACAAAAACACAATGAGCTGAGCTCACACTCAGGATACATATATGTCATGAAAACACACACAAAGACCAGCTCTGTGTAGGAAAATGAGAGCAAAGAGTAGAAGCTCACCCCGAAATGTATCAGGAGCTCTGCTTTTTTTTTTACAATAGAGACCCCAGCTTCCGTCTGCAGTTACATTTTACTTATACACACTGCCTCTTCTATTGTTGGGACACAGGCATCAGTCTGGGGACATCATGTCACCCTATACTAATGTTACCAGCACTGACAGATTGTAAATATATGCCTAATTTACAAACCTGAGTGTTGTTTTACAGAATGGCTTTGATTGCAAAATATTTGAGACTACCCCATTGGTTTTAGCTTTTTATTTTTGTGGTGAACATACAAATTATTAAGGTAATAAATACAGAAATTGTTCTATATAGTGCAGTAAGTGTATATAAAACGCACATACCTCTAAAAGCATGATACTGCAAAACAACAAATAGCGGTCACACTAGCTAACAGCAAAATTATTGCTGGTCAGTTTAGTGCATTGAAACTAATTAGAATGACAGTGCAAATTATATACTTACTTATAAGTGAGTAACTGCAAAGTAGGTGATAGATGTAAAATGTATTCAAGTTTTATATTCCAGTTGAAATTACAAACTGGTAAAATAAACATGCAAAATATACACATTATATGATATTTCAAAATAAGAGATCCAAGGTTCAGTTCTAATATAGGCAAATGAAGTTGCATAGTAATGTAGAATACATTGGCCACTCATTTGCTGATCTAATACGTATAATCGTATGGCCTATGTAAATCCGGTAGTAAACAGTATGGCATACCCGTAAGTCACCTGTGGGTTGTTTTTCCCCCTTGTTACACCTTGATGTTAATCTTTTGTTCGCCTGCATTACAGCACTCAGCCCACGTCCGTAAATCCTTCATTTGCTTCAATAGATTTTAGTGTAGAAAGTACCCAAACAAAGCATTACGGATGAGAAACGGCTCTAGGAGCCAATAGAAAACGAGAACGTCATGATTATTATAATGAGCAAAACCAAGTGCAGTAACCGCGTCAAGGAACCGCAATACATTTATATATAAATATATTTTTTCTTGTAATTATTAAAATTTTATAACATTAAATAAATGGGGCAATTGAAATAATAGCTTCAATATATAAAAACTAGTCGTTTACCCGTCATAAATGACGGTATAATATTACATGTGTCTCTCTTCCCCCCTACTCCCTCCCCTGTGTGTCCCTTTCCCCTTCTGCCTTTTTCCCCCCTTTCCGTCTTTCCCCACTCCTCCCTCCCCTTGCTGGCTCCACGCATTCGCACTGTGGCTTGTACAGAAATCTGTACAAATAGTTTCTAGAGCATTGCACACGCTTTAGAAACTATATTAGTGATGAGTGTATTTAGTGTTAATACAATATATATATATACTAGTGAATTGCCCGTCAAAAAATGACGGCAATGAAATTGTAAGGTAGCTAATGCTGTTTGGTGTGTAATAATGAAATATGTAATACATTAATAAATGAATATACTTTACCTATTTTGAAGCATTGTGTTGAAGAGCTGCAATCTGTTTTGATGTTGCTGCAGCATTAGTGGTGTGGAGCTGCTGTGTAAGCGTGCTGAATGTGTGCAGTGTAATAGTGTGCGTGCGCGGGACGAAACCGTTAGCGTAGTCGTGTACTTCCGCATTGTCGTAAAATTTGTAATGTGTGGTATGCGTGTTCACGGATTATCCGTAGGTCTTTTGTGGTGTTTTGCGAGTGTGTTGTGGTGTTTTCCGTGTTTAGAGTGCTGTAGCCTCGTTTTCGTTTTGTTCTTCGGCCATTTTTTCTCTCGTTTAGCGATTTTATTAGTGTCTAAACTCTTTTATTTTGGGTGTTATCCAAGATGTTGTCTAGCAAAAGGACATAATAATAGACTGTCATAATTTTTAATTACACATATGTTGATATTGGACTGTTAATTGTCAAATAATGTTGAAATGTCATAATGTTTAAGTCATTTTTGATTCCATACTGTCATTTTAAACTGCAGCTGCAATACTCAGCAAAATGCTTTAGAGTAACATCTTGACAGGGCAAAAATCAGTGTAGATTTGTGCTTTGCTTTTCAGCTTTGTCACTCGTAGCTGTCACTCCTAGCAGTTCTCTTGCAATGTTTTAGGGATTGGGTATTGACATAGCTAGGTAGGATTTTCTGTGCTACTATGGCACTTGTAATTGCTTTTGCCGGGATTAGCATAGGGCCCTTAACTTGTAAAAATAATCTCAAGCTTTGTGGCTGGGTATATTTTTAGAATGCAAGATACGGCACAGAACAATTTCTGTACCATGTTATATAGACAATAAACTTTACTTTGATAAAAACAATGATCAGCAAGTAAATCGATCACTCCCTCATTTTAAAAGTAACATGGCAAAATCCCAAATGTTTTTTATTCATTTTATTATCTCACAGAGATTATTGTTATATAAAATATACCTCAATTCATCATTATGAATATATGCATTATATTTACATAAACATTTTACAATCAGGAAGAAAAGCATACTATTGAATAGGTACCTAGGTTCAGACATTTATCTTTGGCTTGTAATATATATATTTATATATATTGTCAGACTCTACTGCATTAAGATTGTTAATTTGAAAATACAAAAATGTCAACGTACTAAGGCAGTTAGGTGTGTGTGCTCTCCATCGTCCAGTTGTGAATTGGAGTTGAAGGTGATAGTACATTTAGGGCATAGTACACAGTCTGACATTGTTGTTTTTTCTGTGCATCCATTGAAAACAGTATATACATTTTGTACTGTACTAAAATACGTTTTAGGAGAGAGAGTAGCAATTTGTATGGGCTTTTAATATACAGAAATATCAGTTTATGTCAAGGGATTGCTGAATGGAATAATGCGGCTAGGTTTTTTGTGTATATAGATTACTCTTTGTTTAATCACATCTCTAACTTCTGCAGTTTTGAAAACTATGGTTTCAGGATACCCTATTCACTAAAAAGAATCATAGCTTATATTCTGTTAGGCCTATAAACATGTAAATCACTTACATTATCACTGGCAATAAATTTAAAGTATTTTGAACATATTACATTATGCTGCTAACAATACGAACAAGCAAAGTAGTAAATACTAGTGGTATTCACATCCATGACTTCTTTAGTCATACTTTAATATGAATATCCTAATATTTGACTTTTAGGAATAATTGGATGCAGAAAGAATAAATCACATCCACACTCACTAAACATACAAAATAAGTAGCTTTGTTGAAACCAGTAATTATTTCCTTCATATATATTAGTTAACAGAATTTCAATATCTCCCTCTTCTGTGCTATGATGTATATTTCTTCATTCTTACAAATGACAACATGTAAGATATTAACAATTAAGTTTGATCACTCACACCTAAATATACTCATCGTGCACCCTCAACTGAAACCAAACTTTAAAGTAAGAGACATTCAGGTTTAAGGCAATTCTTAAAGTGTGTGGCTGCCTCAGATGGATTTTCTATTCAGCATCCATCATGGGGAACCGTAGTTTGGCAGTAAGGTGACACCGTTTGTGTTTCATTGTAAGTCCATACTGGGGAGACATGTCCAGTTTCTCTCGCTCCTGGCTAAAGAATTGCATCTGCTGGAGTACAGTGCTGAGGAATAGAAAAACTTCCATTTTTCCAATTGCCTCACCAAGGCATCTTCTCTTGCCTAAGCCAAATACCATGACTTTCTCCACCTCTAGTTTGTTCAGTGAAGTTCCTTCTGCATTCAAGAAACGCTCAGGATAGAAGCTAGTTGGATCCTTCCACAGTTTCCTAAAATTAAAGAAGTGCATTAATAAGATGGAAGAACATATGACTGCAGTTCAACCATTTGTCTCCCATCATATTCTATTTATAGTTCAACTATAAACTCTTCCACACTCTTACGAATTCCACAAATCCTCCCTGATCATATCTGCACGTTATACTATCATTTGTCAGTCATTGTGTTAGCACCAAAAAAAAACAAAAAATGTGCCACATTTTGTGAGATTAGTACCATAGAGAGAACCGCTGCTCAAAAATGATATATTGCTTAAAAAAAAGAAAAGAAAAGATGCTGGTACCATAGATAAAAGTATATTCTTGTTTTTAAAAAGACAAACAAAAAAAACAAGAATATACCTTTTTTTTTTTTTTTTTTTTTTTTTTTTTTTTTTTTTTTTTTTACGCTGGAGCCACAAAGCCATGTCCAATAGTGCCTGAATACTTACGGGTCATGATTAACTTGCCACTGGTTGATCATCACACAGATTCCCTTGGGGATGTAGTAGCCGTTCAAAACAGTATCTTTAGTGGTGCTGCAATATAATATAAATGATTTATTAAATGTCATGCAATATCTGCCAAATGTAACAGTGAATTATAGCTTCATCATGGCGCTCACATATAAAGAGTAATCATTGTTTCATGCCCTGCCAATGGGTTCATATGTGGAAACCGGAAAAAGGGTAGTGCTTCTTTTTTATGAGTTTTCAATCTTAATACATTCTTAAAAAGTAGATACAAAAGCTTATTAATTCTAAGGTAGTGTAACTCTCAGAGATAATTGGAACAGACTTGAGATGTTGGTATCGGAATTGGCAGAAAATAATTTTGGGGTGTTCTATCTTGTGAGAAACACATAACACCACATCATGAAGTAAGCACATTATTGTTCTATGATTTATCTTGGAAGAGGCTTTTGGATCTTCTTTTTAGGAATCTATGAAGATTGAAGACTGATAACACAGAAGTGTACCTTTTATATGGGCTTAATGTAGGTAGACTGCTGAATGTTTGCATAGCTTAACAATTATTTTATATAATATATTCCTAAAATCTATTCTATTCTAACGCTTATTTAGTTCATATATATGTAAACCAGATTGTTCTATTCATTAGCTTTTGAAAAAGTGTTTTCTTCATTGTATTATATATGAAACTATAGGTCTACATATTTAGGGTCACTTACCAGTGTGGAATTGTGAAAGGAATAAAGGAGGAATGACGGAACATCTCTGTAATGAAGGCTTCCGTATAAGGCAGCTGAGCTCTATCTGACAACCTTGGCCTCCTTTCTCTTCCAATGACCATATCTGTTCAAGATAGATCAAGAAAATATGTTTATAAGAGATAAGATATTTGTAAATACAAACTTTCAGTTTATAAAGTAGACCAGTGTGCTGTGACTTATAGCAGTAGATGAATAAGCATCACACCTTACATTATATATTACTTTGCACAATGAGATATATGTCACTAAGCTTTCATGAGGCTGTACTGAAGAATGCATGCTCTTTAGCATTCACTAAGCTATCTTTCCCATGTTTGTACTGTCTTGGAGATTTGTTGTATGTAACACTAGCCCTGATCATAGCCGGATTACTGACTCAGCAAACTAGGCAGCTGCCTAGGGGCACTTCCCTGTGGGGGGCACCTGGTTATTAGCTTTAAACCCGTTAAAAAAATATAAATACATTAAAAAAAACTAAATACTGCAGTTTACAGACATAGAACAACAGAAATAATACGTCCGACCATCAAATGCATTTAGTAAGCAAGTAATAGCTTGGCGTGTGTATGAGTAACATGTTAAAATGGCTGTTATGGGGAATTGTCTGTAATTTGCTCACACAGCAAGTGAGTTATATACACGCATAGGAAAGGAAAACAAATGGGTGCGCGCATACTTTATGCATGCACTAGTAGGGGATCCTACACTTCACTGTCTAGGGGCTCCAAATAGGTAGATCCAGCACTGGCCCTGATCATGTTTATGGTATTCAATAAGCATTCTTTTTTATAGGAACGCACATCAAATCTCCTATACAGTTTTTGTATATTAATGACAAAGTACCTATTTCTTTAAGTACAACTACAAGATAACTGTATATTTCTCACTGTTCGGCACACTTGCTAATTTGCACAACAAAAGTAAGAAAGGTTGGGTGATAGATAAGGTCTTGCAGACATGCCACAAAGATCTATATACTATGTGGCCCTTCATGTCAGAAATTCTGAAACCTATCCCAGTGTGTTCAAACTATAAAAACAAATTTGTACAGGTTTATATTAGTTAAATGTATATGATATCAATGAAAAGGTCCACCTAAGAATCTGGAGGATTCTAATACACTAAACACTTGCTCAGGCAGGCCATGCATTTTCCTTTCAATTAATTGAATTTCTAGTTACTTGCTTTGACATTTGACTATTATAATAACAGTACTTACCGATTTCATTCTGAATCTTCTCTTGTGTCTCTGGGTGGGCTACAAGGTACATGAGACTCCATGACAGCGCAGTGGTAATGGTATCAAATCCTGAAAAATCAGTATTGGTATACAAGCAGTTAGTAATGCTCAGAGCTTGGATTTTGAAATGCACTGTGCAACATTGTTTTAATTATACAGAGTCTAAAATCAGGTGGCAAAATCAGTTTGGAAATGTCTGTAAAAATATCACGTATGTGTATAAGCTTTAGTTTGAAATCTAGGCCTAATTTCACTAAACTTTGCCAGGTGGTTTTGCATGGGGAAGTCACTATCATAGTCAATGCAGTTTGCAACCCTTAAGAAGCTTTGTGAATTTTCACCACTGAGGCCCTCATGCAATTGCAATTTGACCAATTGAATAGGGCTCTAAATAAGCACATAACATATTTTTTGAAAGAAGTTTTAGTTAGTAAACATCTATCCAAAAGCAAGGTCTTCACTAACTAAAAACTTCTTTAAAAAAAAAATATGCTTTGTGCTTAATTAGAGCCCTATTCAATTGGCCAAATTGCAATTGAATGAGGCCCTGAGTCAGGTATTTAGTTTTTTTAACCTAAAAAAAGTGCTTAAAAAAGGGACATGAAAGTTTTCTGGATTTCACTAGGAATATAATATACCTATGTATCTCTTTACTTTTATGTACTATATTGTATTAAGAAATGCTTAAAAGCACCGTCTTGGTCTAAAATCTGTCATACAATGTTTACCTGTTTGGGTCTATCCTCTGTATCTCATAGTGTTTCAGATTACCTTGTCAAGCAAGATGTTGCAGAATGTTGTCACTGATTGTTACCATACACCCTGTACTTTTAAGTACATTGGCTTCATGAGCTGCAGAACTGTGATACCAATTAGGAACTACAATATTTGTAAGTTTTTAGGCATAACAAGAGCTTTTAAGCACTTCTTAAAATTAATTTATTACATAATTCACAAGCATTTTAAGTTTTTACCAAACTACATTTTTCCCTTAAGAAGACTAAACAGATAATAGGTTCACTCACCAGCTCCAAAGAGGTCATTGACTATGTTCACTATTTTCTGGTCTGATAACGAATTGTTGGAGTTTTCATCAACTTTCTTTTCTTGGGTATGATGGATCAGAGAATCGGTAATATCTCGTATATTACTCTGAAATTGAGGAGAGATATTAAACGTTAATGCACAACATCCTCTAAAGATGACTCACCCTTAAAGGGCTACTTTCATTGTATTATAAAGGACTCTCTAAATAATAGATAGGCAAGGTTTGATTAAAATGACACACTATTTTTCAATTATGCCCGGAGCTTGGATCTCTCCACCCCATAAATTAAAAATTAAAAACGTAAAATAGTAATGAATAGATTAAATGCAAAGTAAAAGTTTAATAAAGTGGTACTTTAATCATCTGGTTATTATATTCCTGGAACCAGCAAAAAAGTATTAGGTGGGCCTCAGTCTGCCTAATATAACTAAAATTATTTTTATGGCACATACATCTTAGAATCTAACATGAAGATAAGAAACAGACTGAGAGGGGATGATCAGAATAGGTAACGCCCAAATAAAAGTAGCATAATGTAGAAAGTATTTATAAAATATAGTTTCCCTTACACTTCTGTGAATCTACCAGTTGCATTCTTACCTTATCAAAAGTATTGTAGTGTTCCTTGACATTTTTCTGCATAAAGGACGTAAACCTTTTATTGACATCAACAAATGCCTTCATGGTTTTGCTTGGGAAGTACTGGAGTATTGGGATGAAATCAGCCGGATTTCCTGATGCTGCTGCTGCCCCAAACTCATCTGTTAGGTTCACTATGTTCACAAACTCCTCATCATCATGGTTGTAGCGTTTTCCAAAGCATATGGCACAGACGACATTGGCTACGGAGACAACTAGGTACCTATAGGGGTCAAATTCTCCCTTCTCTTCTATCAGCTGTTGGAACTTTCTTATTAGATATTGGGACTCTTTAGAGATGTACTCTTCCACCAGGCAGCTGCCAGAGGATGTTGGTGAAGTAGACGTAGCAAAGGTTTTGAGGGCATTATGTGCCAGTTTGCGTCTAGCTCGCCATACCTCTCCAGAATCACTGCTAAATGTTAAGCTCTGTCCATCACCAACCAAGCGAAAGGTAAAGAGGTCCGGTCGTCCAGCAAACACCTCACCCTGCTTCAGTAAGGCTTGTTTGAGAGTTTCCAGCCCACTCAGCACCAGTACAGGCTTTGTGCCAATCTGAATCTGCATCACTTCTCCATAGGTTTCACTCATCTTTGTCAAACTGATGTGGGGGTTCTTACTCAGAGACAACAGATTGCCAATAATTGGGTAAGGCATTGGTCCAGGCAATCTCTTTGATCCTTCTGGGATCTTCTGTCTGTGGGAGTTCATCAGCAGAAAGATGGTTGCAAAGACCACCAACGCAATGAGTAACTCTGTGACAGAGATCATGCTTACAGCCCCAGAAATGGACTGGATCAAACTTGTCATGATTATAAGTGCTTTATTTATCCTGAAAAAAAAAAAAAAAAAAACACAGAAGAAGGAAAAGTATTATAAATGGGAACGCAATGTATAGATAAAGCATTAGCTCCAGAATGTGATTGAAATCTATATTCAGGGTTGGGTCAGCAAAGGGTGGTATTTCAGTGAAATACAGAATAGTTTTTCCATTCACCAGTAGATACCAGGCAACTGCTTTACTAAATTGAGTATTATTACTACAAGGCATTATCAGTGGAACATAGACATTTCCAGCCATTTTCCTCTGTTGGGTCCCTCCAATATTAATGCCAGGCTTTAGTGATTTCTTCACACCTTGGTGAATAAGTAACATCAAATAAGACCACGAACTGGGAGGGCCAAATGTAACTAGTGAGAAGGCTCTCATCTTAGTGAATATAGAGTTATTAGTAATATTTAAAGTATGGATTTGGTACTACCACTCAACATGTATCCTGTATGGGTTATATGTTGATGTTAAGTAATAGCCTGTGCATATTCTAATATTGTTTCTTTATCATAAGTGGCATAACCATATTTATTATAAAGTTATGTACATATGACACAGTCCATTACTGGAAGCCATTTTGCATCACATTGACTTTACTGTAAGATGGCCCTCAGAGAGAGTTATTTAGTTAATTATCCATCAGCATGCAAAAAGATTGTACCATTTAAACACACTTTTCTTTATAATTAAGATTACGGTTAGTAATAAGTGGAGAGATTGACCCTAGCACTGGAAAGAGATTGCTTGCTTTATTGCATGCTTACTAGCCACTTTAGATACTACTATTTACTGCATTCGTAACTGTGAAATACGAAATAAATGGTTCAGTGGGATGTTGTTAAAATTATTAGTAATCAGCATTTTTGTATTCACCAGAATAAAAATAAAAAGTGATAATGCAGAAACACTATAGTCATTTTGGGATATTGTTTTTGAATTTACAACAGCCAACATTTATTAAACTTCCTAGGAGCTACAACATGAGGTGGACTCATTAAACTTCAAGTTGGCTGCAAAGTGCTTCTCTGTGGCTACTATATAGAAAATAGACACTACAGCCTTCAGCTTTCTGCTTTGCAGCCCTTGGGGAGCTTAGTCAATGTAGAAGAAGGGACTCTATTCAGTAAGGTGAGAACTTTCTCTCTGCTGAAGTGAGACTATGGGCCAGAATTACAACACTTATAGGATCTATATTGTGTAGCTATTTTACAGCCTGTGTATAAAATGAGCTGTATCCCCCCGTGATGGGGGGGGGGGGGGGGGGGGGGGCAATTATCTTTAATTGCCCCAACAAAATGATCTGCAACTCTTCAAATCTTCTTTAGCTTTTTTATGTGTTTATGAATAAAGTTTTTGTACATATTAACACACAGATCTGAAAACAATCTTTTGTCTATATTGATATTCAGTACTTCCAACTGGGCATTAAAAATATGGAGTTCAACCACCCAAGAAATACATGCACCACATATCTGTCTGTGATATTTTAAAATCAAATATACAACCAGTCAATGCTTATATTTAAAAGATAAACAAACAATTTCATCAGTACAAAAATATACAGTAAATTTAAGGAATATTGGAGGGAAATCTAAAATTTTGAGTTCAGAATACAGTTTGTAATCTGGATCTGTTTCATATACTACAATATAGCCTGTGAAACAAAAAATATATATATATCTGATGTTAGTCAATAAATGATAGGACACATTATATATATATATATATATATATATATATATATATATATATATATATATATATATATATATATATATATATATATATATATATATATATATATATATACACAAACACAACCTAGCAATGAGAGGCACTGCAAGGTCTGAGGCTGGGAGAGAGGAAGCTTCTATCATGGAGCAGCAACCCAGCAGAGATGGTAAATGCAAATAAAACGGATTAAATTAAAATTCTTGGCATAGACTAACAATATTTTATAGCAAAACCCACTTGTTCCATAGTTGAGAATAAGGTCCCATCTGCATGCCATATATTAAAGCCTTCCATATATAGCAGTGCCATCTCATGCAGTATACTTGCACCCCAAGAGACAATATAATGACATAAATACATCTAACATTACAGGTACATTGTAGCACTAAATGCAGAAAGCCAGCAGCAGGAGAGGAGATACAAACATATTAGATATTTTGAGAATAATTTCCAGTTATTATTTGCAAAGCACAATATTAAAGAAAAAAATGATCAAACAAGTAATATTGTAATATTCTTCCTTAGCAGTAAAATGGACATAGTGATATAATAATGAGGACATGCATTGCTTACCTGTCTGTCCCTCTGTGTACACAAGATGCAGCAGTGCTCAGTGTATCCAGTACAGGACCATGCTGTATGTGCAGCCTGCCAGCACTTATATACACCTCCCTCCTGCCTTATTGGACAGGCACCGCTATCACATGACCAAAGTACAACTGCACAGCAGCCAGGTTACATCAAACCCCAAATATCTGGCACCGATGCAACTGGTTCCGTGACAAGAAGGACTCTCCTACAGGTCATTAATTAGAGAGAGCTGCATGTGTGTATAGAGATAAGCATGCGATGGGCAGAGCCCTGTATACCAGGGGCTGCTGTATAATGACCAGGGGTAATATATATCTAATGATGGGGCATACATATATATATATATGCAGGGGTATATAACCATACACATATCTATATGCAGGGGTATATAACCATAAACATATCTATATGCAGGGGTATATAATCATATAGTGATGGGGCATACATATATATATGCAGGGGTAATATATATCTAATGATGGGGCATACATATATATATATATGCAGGGGTTTATAACCATACACATATCTATATGCAGGGGTATATAATCATATAGTGATGGGGCATACATATATATATATGCAGGGGTATATAGCCATACACATATCTATATGGAGGGGTATATATAATCATACAAACATCTATATGCAGGGGTATATAACCATAAACATATCTATATGCAGGGGTATATAATCATATAGTGATGGGGCATACATATATATATGCAGGGGTATATAATCATATAGTAATGGGGTATACATATATATATATGCAGGGGTATATAACCATACACATATCTATATGCAGGGGTATATATAATCATACAAACATCTATATGCAGGGGTATATAACCATAAACATATCTATATGCAGGGGTATATAATCTTATAGTGATGGGGTATACATATATATATGCAGGGGTATATAACCATACACATATCTATATGCAGGGATATATAACCATACACATATCTATATGCAGGGGTATATAATCATACAAATATCTATATGCAGGAGTATATAACCATACACATATCTATATGCAGGGGTATATAACCATATAATGATGGGGTATATATATATATATATATATATATATATATATATATATGTATATATGCAGGGGTATATAACCATACAAATATCTATATGCAGGGGTATATCACCATATAATGATGGGGTATATATATATCTATAAGTATAACCATATAATGATGGGGCATATATAACTTTATGCAGGGGTATATAACGATATAATGATGGAGTATATATATATATCTATAGGCATGAGCAGATGGGGCACTATAAGTAAGATTAGATATATCTCTCTGAGTAGGGGAACATGACTATATAATGATGATGGGGCATACATATATATCTACAAGCAGGAGCACATTACTACATAATGAAGATTATGTAGGAGAATGGGCACTTAACTTTAAAGCCAGAGAGCATATCTATCTCTATATGTAGGAGCAGGGGTACACAACTATATAATGACCAGGGCATATATCTCTCTGAACATGGCACATCATTATAAAGTGAAGTCGGCATATATCTATATGTAGGTGTAGGGGCACATAACTACATAATGAAGAGTATATATATATATATATATATAAGCACGAGCAGGGGCACTTTACTATGGAATGATGAGGGCATATGACATATTGGAACAGGGGGCACATAGCTATAATGAAGGGAGCATATATACCTCTATAAGTAGGAACAGAGCTGCGTAATTATTACTCAAGGATATTAGAAACATTTACCTATCTCACTGGCTTAGATATATAATACCTGTTTGTACTATCTAAAATATATATATATACATATACAGGTGTTGACAAAGATGTCTAACAATTACTTATGAGCCAGATAGATTTCATAGTAGAAAAACAGTCTATTTCTAGCAGCATGAAAGGCAGCCCTTCATACAAGTATAGGAGCCAGAAGTCCAAATTATACCATCGGGCATCCAGAAAATTATCATGGTCACAATAATAATATTATGTTGGGTAAATCCATGTATATATAGTATCAGGGACAGATTATTATTAGGGACCCTATAATATGAGAAACATAAAATGTTCTCAGTAACCTACAGTGGACACGTCCTCCTCTAATATTTGGATATACATCTCTAATTGTAGTATTAGTAAGTTTATTATGTCTAGTAATATGAAGAACACATACATTTACCTATCATGATCTATTCCTTGCTCGTATTTATTGCAATATTATACATTTTAATCAATAAAAGACATACAAAAAGGTAAAGATGTTATATTTAAATAACAAGAGCCTTGTGCCATGCAGCTGTGAAAACGTGTAAAGGATGAATTTGATACACTCTTTCTATATATATATATATATATATATATATATATATATATATATATATATATATATATATATATATATATATAATAAAAGTAGCAATCATCAGGAATCAAGAAATGAATATATATGTTATTTGTATCAATCATAAAAGGCAGATTAAGATCAATTAGCATAGGAAATAAGACTGTGACATGTATACCAGACAATCACAAATAATGGCCGGGTACCGACAAACCCTAAATATTCCAAAATCATCATTTGAACACAATATTTATATATTTTTTCGTTCACAATTTTTACATATATTGTACTATTTAAAAAAAAAAAAAAAGAAGCTAATATTAATTTAGTACGGAAAATGCACACACCATGTTTTCATATGAACTTATTACTGTTTATTAGGATTTTCAAAATAAGAACGTTTTGTCCTCTTTAAGATAAGGAATGAATGATTATCATTGTCGTTAAGAAATGCTCCCGTTCTTACACAGACACTAGAATAAATCATAAACTCAGCATGCTGTCACAATTTGTTTTTTAAATAATTATTACTTATTTTTTGACATTAGGCAGGATTTCATAGTTACAACTGAACTAACAAGAAGCTTTAAATTAAATTGGACAATACATCAAATATTTAGCATGTTTGTTCATTCAACACAAATTATAGCAAATTGCAATTACACTAATTAAACGATGATATAATAAGCAGTAAATATGTGCTTAAATATGAAACATATTCTGATATAGAATCATGGCACGAGAGCAATGCATTGTATTATTACATAGTTTCCAAATCTTTATTACATTGTACTAAAAACACACATTTTCCACAGGGAATAAATTAACTATACTGTTTATATCTTGCAAATACGGACATACATGCACACATATGAGCTTACAGAATTTACTAATCATGGTTGTGCATCCCTGTATTTACTATATACTATTTCCATTGGGGAAATAGCCTCACAGCCTTTCAGACC